>CAWYQG010000394.1:0-18490 GCA_963966155.1 Clivina fossor | reverse complement strand
TAGTAATGTAACGTGAATTTGAATTCGTGTCGGGGTTGTCCGAACAGTATTGGAAATGTATTAAAATAATTACCATCATATTTGCGATTGTATTTTGACTAGCATTTATTTACAACACTTAAAAACTAACTAACAATACTATACAACAACAATGGTTAGCCGAGCGGAGCTAAACAAACAATTACACTATTTACATTACTTATAATTAATCTTACAATTATCAGACTGACATTAACACAACTTATAAACTAACACCATATTCACTTATACTTGCGCACATTTATTTCCACATATTTATATCACACTATTTATTTATTTAACCGAGCTATCGCCAATTAACCCAACTAGGATCGCTCTCTGACGATAACTCACCGAGCCATCATCTTTCGGCCCCCCGGACCGACTACACGATCTCACCAGATCGACTAACTTATGATGACTCCCTCGGCGTGTGCTTTGAAGAGCCTATATACCCTGCAACCAAACCTACGCGAATGCTCTGGTCTTTTTCGAGAAGCCTGCTAGATCTTTCCACACATACATTCATACACAGCGCACACCGACATTACGTCACATAAACAGAATGTGTAAACAAATTCCATACGCGTGACTCACCGCATGCACACACACACATGTAAGCACGCATACACACACGCAAACATAATTACTTATGCAACCTCAGTTTTGTTACACTGCCTCCTTCTTAAGACTGTTCCGTCCCGGAACACGCTTGCTCCACCATAGGAGGATATTTTGGGTGTCCGCGAAAATCTCCGCATGCCGGTTCTCCTGCAGCACTATCTTCAGGACCAGCCACCAGTCCAGCGGCTTCTCTGGCTTCAACCGTGCGGTCGGATCTCAACTCGCCAATCCCGACATGCCCCAGCATGTATTTGACGTTCTCCAGTTGACCAATCCGATCCGCAACCTTGCCTCGGACTATCAGTACCATGATGCCGTCCTTTATCGAGAGTGGTACTCCCTGGCTTTTCCGTTACGAATAATTACTGACTGAAGAATTTTCCTGAGCAGATCTACACCCGGCATGCGCCCAGCATACCCTCAACCTGCTCCACTTCAGTCCTCTCAGCCCGTAACCTGCCTCGGACCCCGCCGCATCATGACACAATCCTTTTTCGAGAATCCGTCCTGAATACTCCCGTAGTGCTTTCTCATCTTCTACTGCATGCAATCTTCACCGCCAAGTTCTTCGTTGGCTAGCCACAGCCAACCACGGACATCCACTTGCCGACCGGCGTGATGTTAGATGCCGGCAAGAACCCAGAATACTATCTTCATTCATACGCCGCGATCATAACATTCTGATCGCGTAGTGACAGCATCTTGCCCAAGAAATCACAGCTGCAGCTTCAGATATTTCAACCGAAACATCTACTTGCTTCCAATGACTACAGTGCCTCTCTTTTCCACAATCTTCTACAACTATCTGACCAGCATCCAGATCTTCAACGACCGATAACCCATCAATCCTCGAGCAACCAGAACACTTTCGTTGTGTATAGATCGAAGAATTTGAGTGAGGATGTCTACACCGCATGCCCCAAGCATACATCGACCATCCTCCACTCCGATCCATCCAGTCTGTTGTGTTCCATGAACGACCATGTCATCGCCTCGTTGCCCATCAGCCCCACTTCATTCCAAGTTGTGGAACCACTGTACTCAGCCATCATTGGAACTTGTTTCAACCGTAGCACTGTCTTTCTGATGTTTTCATTCTTCATCTTTCTTGGCATAATTATCACTGTCACTAACACTTTTGCAACAATACCAGTTGCAAGCACACACACAACAATGCCAGTCCGATCATTCCTATCACAGTGTAGCTACTAATTTAAAACTATATACACATATAACAAAATACTCGACTTACTAACAAAAATCATTTACAACAATCAGATCTCATCAGTAAATCGAGCTTACATTGTTCAACAATCGCAAATACTCGCCTTCATTCCAACACTGCTCAAAACATACACCCCACACCTGACACCAGTGTAACGTGAATTTGAATTCGTGTCGGGGTTGTCCGAACAGTATTGGAAATGTATTAAAATAATTACCATCATATTTGCGATTGTATTTTGACTAGCATTTATTTACAACACTTAAAAACTAACTAACAATACTATACAACAACAATGGTTAGCCGAGCGGAGCTAAACAAACAATTACACTATTTACATTACTTATAATTAATCTTACAATTATCAGACTGACATTAACACAACTTATAAACTAACACCATATTCACTTATACTTGCGCACATTTATTTCCACATATTTATATCACACTATTTATTTATTTAACCGAGCTATCGCCAATTAACCCAACTAGGATCGCTCTCTGACGATAACTCACCGAGCCATCATTTTTCGGCCCCCCGGACCGACTACACGATCTCACCAGATCGACTAACTTATGATGACTCCCTCGGCGTGTGCTTTGAAGAGCCTATATACCCTGCAACCAAACCTACGCGAATGCTCTGGTCTTTTTCGAGAAGCCTGCTAGATCTTTCCACACATACATTCATACACAGCGCACACCGACATTACGTCACATAAACAGAATGTGTAAACAAATTCCATACGCGTGACTCACCGCATGCACACACACACATGTAAGCACGCATACACACACGCAAACATAATTACTTATGCAACCTCAGTTTTGTTACAGTAATTTATTTTAAATTATTATTAAGTGTAGTTATTTATTTTAAATCGTATTTATATTAAATATTATTATCCGATTTATTTTAAATATTATTAAATATAATTATTTTATATTAAATATTATTTTACACACAATTTCACCCCACACCTGACACCAATTGTAACGTGTTTAATTGTTCGCACTAGGTGAAATTGGTTAAAAATAAACACAACACTTAAATTAACTAAAACTAGAAATATATTTAAAGATATAAAATAAAATAGTTTACTAAACACTACAAAGATATAATACGTATAATAATAAATGGATAAATATAAATAGTAATAATGGTTAAATGTTTAATACAAGAATACGAATAAATATTACTTAATATTTTATATCAAACGGCCGAGCGGTTTAGCCTATATAATTTATATAACAATTTATGTCAACGAAGCCCGCACAACGATAGCTCGTATTCACTTAGCACTTTTCAATATAACATCTAGGCGTACACTGGCTGCTTGAGTGTCCATTCACAGTATATATATTCAAGCCCAACCTTCTGGTTCTTTCTAGTAAGCTTGTAAGAATATTCTCGAAATTTCTGTATACGTAAGCAAACTCTCGCATTCCTTACGGCTTACTCATATTTATTTCGCAACAATATATATATATATATATATATATATATATATATATATATATATATATATATATATATATATATATATATATATGTTTCTAATCTGGATTCATCATAAATAATTAGTACCTAGAATATATTTTTTATTATAAGTTTTAAATTTAGTTAATAGTTCAAAAGGTCAATGCTATGCAAATGTACCCTTAAATTGCAATTTGAAACGTAATGTACAACAAACATTAAACTTGTCCTAACCTAACTTTAACTCAAATTTACCTTCTAACCCCATAATCATGATTAAATTAACATTGTACAACCTCTGACAACACAAATTTCTTCAGAATTTCTTTAAAAACATAATTATTATGAGCACTACATATTACTATATATATATTATTAATTAATATTTTTTGAAAATTAGATTAAAGTATGATAAATAGTACAATTGAAAAAAAAATTTTTGAATTATTTGCTCTGAAAGTTGGCAACACTGTATTATATCTATAATAAATTATATAATTTTTGTGAACACTAAGAGAATCTTTTTTTAAAAATTAATTAATATTGAATAAATAGTGAAACCAATATGAAATTTTAAAAATTTTGGTAATTTTTTCTCGAAAAGTTGGTAACCCTGTACGACAGTAAAATCATATAATTATTTGTGGGAACTAGGAAAATCTTTCGTAAAAATTTGGTAAATTACGGATAAATAATATAGCCATAATAAATTTTTCAAAACTTTAGTAATTATTTTCCTAAAACCGAACTTTAATTCAAATCTACCTTCTAACCCCAATAATCATGATTAAATTAACCATTGTACAACCTCTGATATCATAAATGCTAACACGTATAACTGAAATGACATTCTGCATAACGCACTCAGGCATTCGTCAATCGTCCAACGTCATCAGTGTGTCAGTGGTGTGGTGTCCAAGTGTCAGTTACATTAGACGAGCCGTGCGAGCGGTCGTGATACGGCACTGATATGATTACACGTGTGAATAATTACTCATTGTGATGGTGCACCAGAGGACACGGCACGGCACACGGCCGCGCACTGATACAACCGGCTCCGGCTGGTGACCGGTCACGTATGATACGCGTGTGGCATTTCATGGTACGTGACGTGATGGAGATGTCGACAGAGTGAGAGGGTGTAAAAACCAGATGCCAAATGCACAAAGTCTAACTTCATACAGAGCAATGTTGTTAATGTATGATAAACAATGACTAAAACCTAAATTATATTATAGTCTGGTTTTTTTTTAACTAGTGCCCGGTATTATAAAGGACTGAATAAATTTACTTCCCAAATAAATCGATTTATTCGGTAGATTTCTGTATTATAAACGAAAAATAAATTTAGTTGTCGAATAAATCTAGTAAATAAACTGATAAATTTTATTTGGTCGAAATACATGGAAATAAATTTTATTCTCTTGAATAAATCAGTTGACTGGTTATATTTTTGTAAGTTTTAGGTTATAATAGAAAAATATTTGTAAAAATAAAAGTATATACTTAAAATATAATTAAGATTTTATTTTTATTTATTAATATAGGTATGTTATCATATATTAATATGTATTATTTTAAACAAATTCAAAATAAATGTATTCTCAATTAAACATTGAAATGCGACAAAGAAAATAAAATATATCTAATATATAATTTTAATGATTTTAAAGAAAATGTCTAGATCATCTGAAACAATGGTAAAATATTTAAGAATAGAAAAGGATGGTTCTCAATCAACGTACAAATGGTATGTGGAGCCAAGTTAAAAATATGGGACGTTGTAGCGAAGTGGCCAGGTTCTGCTCACGATAACCACATATTCAATAATTCGTTATTAAGAGTTCAATTCGAAAATAATGAATTTGAGACTAAATATCTACTAGGCGACATTTTTTCTTTATACATTCGTATAATAATTTTAGTTGGTTACCACTACGATTGCCTGTTTGGGCACAAGTCCTGTATTTTATGGCAACTTTAAGGTTTTTTTTATTTTCAATAATATCAATATATTGTTTTAATATTTGTATTAAATTTTCTTTGTCTTGTTCTGTGTAATTTTTACCCCGTTCGCGTTTTTTACTGATATTTATGTCGTTTATTTCGTAATAGTACTCTGACATTTCCAAATATACATAACCATAACCCCACTAACGCAATTTACTAGCAGAGTGCATTTTGTCTCATGCAGGCAGTGTTACCAAATATTCAATAACAATTCTTTAAAAATATAATTTTAAATTTAATAAATTAAAATAAAACAATTATTTGTATTGTTCATATTTTATTTTCAAAACAAATGAAATAAATTTTAATAATAATTATGCTGATTTAAGTTTCTGTTTAAAAAATTTAATATGCTTCAAAGTAAAAGCATTATTACATTGGTAACACTCGCAATTTATTGGATGAATAGTTATTTTATTTGGATATTTGCTTTATAATACAGAGATAATATTTATTTGTAGAATAAATTTATTTAACAAATAACTATTTTACTTTTATTTGGTCCTTTATAATACCGGGCATAGGAGAAGTAAATGTAAAAGTAAGTTTTACACTATAAGAAAATACCAAACATATTTTTACAGTAAGTTGCAATGGTGTAGTAATTTGCTACGTCTGCGATTTCCACATTTGGTTTATTTCCTTACAAAATATCACAAAAAGAATTTGAAACACACGAAACTAAAGAAAACGTAAAAATATGAAACCCGACAATAATATATTGGCAGTACTGACAGCTTATTGACAGTTAATGACAAGATAAAAATAATGTTGAGTGTAAAAACAGTTGTATGTCAACCAATCAGAAGTATATATTTTGGGGCACAAATTTTAAATTACTCTTCCTAGTTAAAAAACTAATTGTAGTACACTGAAAAAAATATTACTTTAAAATCAATGCCTGATAATACAAGCTCTGTTACGTTGTCTTAAAACCGGTATTAGTTAAAACCAATTTTAAAACCGAGTTCGTAATACGAGCCAATGTTTTTACTATTAATTCAAAAGTAAAGATACTTATAGTTTTTGTATGAAATTATTTACTAATTGATTTGGAAACACAGTTTTTTTTGGAAAAATAACTCTGTTTTTTAATCACCTACGATTTTTACAATCTGTCTATTGTGGGATAATACATTAATTGAACATAAAATAAAAAGGTTTTAGGATTTACTTCTGTATTAATTTGAATTTAAAATTGACGTTTGGATATACTCTCCGTACATCATCATCAGGAAAAATGATACAAATTACATTTACAATAAGTAAACAAAACATAGAAACAAGTAACTAAGATAACAAAATAACTAACTAGATTATAAAATTTATAAATTATTAATTAAAGAAAGCCAAATTTTATTTAAATCATTTGATTGATATTATCTTCTTCTTTATAAATTTCTATTGCTTCTCTTATCAATCTAATATTGATGGGTCTCGACTTAATAATTTTCAATATGACCGTCAGAGATGTCAGATTATACACTTGACCAGTCCCGTCTTAACGCATAGGCCTGGCCGGGGGTCTCACAAGCATAGGGATCCCATGCTGATCTGTGTATGTCAATTGACTTGCCATTAATAGATAATATATTTGATATTTAAATTAATTCTATATAATAAAAAGGAAGTGTCTATTTTCACCTTAAAACAGGAAACCAGAAACTCGAAAACACAAGAAACAGGAAACACGACGTACAGTGTTGCCGATTTTACCTGCAAACCAGAAACACGAAAATTGAAATTAAAACGAGAAAATGATATGGAAACGCGAAACTTGAAATTAAAACACGAAAATTGAAATTAAAACGCGAATATCACGATATCCACATAAGAATATTTAAAATCCGTTTTCTCGTTTAAAAGGGATGAATAAAATCAATAACTGTACGATTTGGGAAAGGATTTAATTACAATAAATAATTTTTTATAATTTCAAAAAATATATAGAGAGAGAGATAAAAAGAGATAAAAATGACATTAAGTTGCCATGGTAACAATATTATAAATTTAACAGTATAAACACAATGGGTATATTAGATGAAAGTTGAAAGAAAGAAAGAGAGAAAGATAGAGAGAGAGAGAGTGAGATAAAGAGAGATAAAAAAATGACATTTGTTTGCCATGGCAACAAGGGAGAGAGAACGAGAGAGAGATAGAGAGAGAGATAAACAGAGATAAAAATGATGTATATTAGATGAAAGTCGAAAGAAAGGGAGAGAGAGAGAGAGAAACAGAGATAAAAATGACGTATATTAGATGAAAGTCGAAAGAGAGAAAGAGAGAGAGAGATAAAAATGACGTATATTAGATGAAAGGCGAAAGAAAGAGAGAAAAACAGAGACAAAAATGACATTTGGTTGCCTTGGTAATAAGAGAGAGAAAGAGAGAGAGAGAGAAAGAAAGAGAGAGAAAGAGAGAGAAAGAGATATGTATAAACATACAGTGTGTATGTTAAATGAAAAAAAATGTAGAAAAAGAAAAGAGAGAAAGAAAGAGAGAGAGAAAGTGAGATAAACAGAAATAAAAATGACATTTGGTTGCCTTGGTAACAAGAAAGAGAGAAAGAGAGAGAGAGAGAGAGAGAAAGAAAGAAAGATATGTATAACATTGTAAATGCTACAGTATAAACATAATGTGTATATTAGATGAGAGTAAAAAGAGAGCAAGAGAGAGAAAGAGATATGTATTTTATTGAGTACATTAATTTCTTAGACACATAGTACATTCATAAAGGGCGCGCGCATGCGCGCGCCCCATAAAACAATAGGTAAATGTAAAATTTGTATATAAAATTTTGAGACACATTGTATATTATCTGAATACTGAATACTGACAATCTCGTGCTTAAAATCATGTAAAATCATTGAAATCGCGCTTAAAATCATATATAAAATTCTTTCAATCGCGCTTAAAATCATCTAAGATCATTAAAATCGCGCTTAAAATCAAAGAAAAATCATGTAAAAACGTAAAAAATCGTGTGTGTGTGTGTGTGTGTGTGTGTGTGTGTGTGTGTGTGTGTGTGTGTGTGTGTGTGTGTGTGTGTGTGTGTGTGTGTGTGTGTGTGTGTGTGTGTGTGTGTGTGTGTGTGTGTGTGTGATGGTGTGTGTGTGTGTAATATCGCAATCAAAAATATATCTATGTAATAAACTGAGATAGCTATGAAAAAAAAAAGAATCTCACTACCAAATTGAAAAATGTCAAATTAATATATCGAAAAATGATAAAAATACCTTTTATAGAAGAATTACCCAAAAGAATATCATCGTGCACCATTTAGCAGGTACGTTTAGCTATAATTTAATATGCGACAACTTAAGATTGGCGCATTTTTACGCAAGAAATCGCATTTTAATTTCAACCAGCGATAGCTCCCTTGCTAATTTACATAAATAACTGAATGTATAGTCTCCTGGTTTTCGTGTACAATTTGCAGCAAAAGATACGAATTTTCTAATGGCTTAGCTTTGTATACAAAGCAATTCGGGATTTGTTTGACAAATGTAATTTGTTCAGATTTTTATTGTATGGATAGAGTAAATTAATTCATATTCTATTGAGACCAAAAATATTTCAAAACAAGATTAGAAGTATATGGGTAAACCCATATATAGACTACTTTGACATTTCTCGGAAAGTTGGCAACACTGTATTTTAATAATATTATAATTTATGTGGGCACTAGGAGATACTTTTCTGAAAATTTGATCAAAATCGAATAAATAATGTAGCCACAATGAATTTTTAAAAAATTTTGTGATTTTTTTTCTCGATAAGTTGGCAACACTGTATTTTGTTAAAATTGCATAATTTATTTAGGCACTAGAAAAAACTTTTATAAAACTTTGATTAAAATCGGTTAAATAAAATGGTCAAAATAGATTTTTTTAAATTTTACTAATTTTTTTTTCGGAAAGTTGGCAACACTGTATTTTGTTAAAATTACATAAATTATATGAATACTAGGAGAATCTTTTGTGAAAATTTGAGTAAAATCGGTTAAATAACATGGCCACAATAAAATTTTTAAAACTTTAGTAATTTTTTTCTCGGAAAGTTGGCAACACTGAATATTAATAAAATTATATAATTAATGGGAGCATTAGGGAAATCTTTTCTGAAAATTTGATCAAAATCGGATAAATAATGTAGCTACAATGAATTTTTTAAAACTTTAGTAATTTTTTTCTCGGAAAGTTGGTATCACTGGAAAAAACCAAAACCACATGACCATCTTGGGCACTAGACAAATTTATCCTGAAAATTTCATTAAAATCGGTTGAACCGTCTAGGAGGAGTTGCGGCCACAAAATTTTGACTTACGACCGAGCGAGCTGACGACGCACATCCATACACCCACATAAACTAAGTTCAGATTCGTCATCTAGAGGCTATATGAAGGATTTCTATACAATTTTTTTTTTTTTTGAAAATGTTACAGACACCGTACCAAACGCTATACTACTTTTTCCTTGCAGTCAAAGTAGTAACAAGATTAGAAGTATATGGATAAACTCATATAGAGACCACTTTGACATTTCTCGGAAAATTGGCAACACTGTATTTTATTAAACTTATAATTTGTGTGGGCACTAGGAGAAACTTTTCTGAAAATTTGATCAAAATCGAATAAATGATGTAGCCACAATGAATTTTGGTAATTTTTTTCTAGGAAAGTTGGCAACACTGTATTTTGTTAAAATTACATAAATTATACGAATACTAGGAGAATCTTTTGTGAAAATTTGAGTAAAATCGGTTAAATAACATGGCCATAATAAATTTTTTAAAACTTTAGTAATTTTTTTCTCGGAAAGTTGGCAACACTGGACATTAATAAAATTATATAATTAATGAGAGTATTAGGGAAATTTTTTCTGAAAATTTGATCAAAATCGAATAAATAATGTAGCCAATATGAATTTTTAAAAACTTTAGTAATTTTTTTCTCGGAAAGTTGGCATCACTGAAAAAAAATAAAACCACATGACCATCTTGGGTATTAGACAAATTTATCCTGAAAATTTCATTAAAATCGGTTGAACCGTCTAGGAGGAGTTGCGCCCACAAAATTTTGACTTATGAACGAGCGAGCGAGCTGACTACGCACATTCATACACCTACATAAACTAAGTTCAGATTCGTCATCTAGAGGCTATATAAAGGATTTCTATATACAATTTTTTTTTTTTGAAAATGTTACAGACACCGTACGCGCACGCTATACCACTTTTTCCTTGCAGTCAAAATGGTAATTAACAGTAAATAATTTATTAAATTCTCAATTACACATGGCGTATTATCTATTAGGTTACAGTATTTTGTTTTTTTGTTTAAATCGCCATTAATTTATTTTGATGAACTAATTAAATTATTAGTTAATTTTTTTAAATAAACAAAAAACATGCCTGGGTTCTGGGAAAACAGAAGGTCCCGGGTTTAAACCGTAACAAAGTCAATGCATTTTTCTTCATTTTAAAACTAACTAATGATTTAATTATTTCAGCAAAATAAATTAATGGCGATTTAAACAAGAAACGTAATACTATAACCAGTAAATAATTTATACACAGTAAACAAAAACAAATTCAAAAATAAACATGCAATATTATAGGGTGGTTCTTTTATTTTGGCAAAGTTGGAAATTTGTTGCTCCCTCCCGCCAAAATTATTCCAAGTAAATAAAAAAAAATGTCCATACACTTCTCAGACCTGTCAGATGATATTAACCCGTGCCTGTTGAAGGCTCAAAATTTGCATTTAGCTTAAATGGGGAAATCGTCTTTTTAGACATTTTGGGATATAACTTTTATTGTATTTACTTTAAAAATATTTCAAAATAATCACCAAAAAGCTAATGAAATATGCTTTTTAGTAGTCCAAAATTCATGCCATTCCGATGATTATTAACGGAGTGGTGTGAATTTGAAAAATATGATTTCTGACTCAGAAAAAATTATAGCTTTTTTCTGATACATAATTAAAAAATAATAATAAAATTATTTTACTTAAATTTTCGCCACAGTGAAATTATATATTTTATTTATTATACATACATATATACAATCACGCCATGTACCATAATTTTTTATTTTAGAATGAATTGATAATAATATTTTTATTATAACATTCTTCTGGATTTCACTAAATGACATTCTTAACTATATCTTAGACAAACTGAACGATAACTTCAAATACATATTTTAAGAATTGTATAAATGAAAAGAATTCTCTATTGAATAATATTTGAACATTCAATAGAGGAAATGAACTATTTGAACTGAAGATAGAAAATAAAGTTATTAAAGAACTCTATTCGCGTTTTGTTTTTCTATGTCTAACAGAAAGCTTGACTTTTTAAAATTCAACTAGCTTCAATTGACTTTTACTTATAACTTCAAACAAGTTTATATACGGCAGGATTTCAATTTACCTATTTGTTTAAAAATCGAATAATCTAGTCTAGTTTGGTGAATAGACCAAACGATAGAGCAGATCGAAAACTTTTTATTTCGAAAACTTCTTCCGAATTAATGTGAGATTATTATCATAAAATAAAGTTGTTCAATTATCTATAATATATATTCAGTAGAATAATCTAAAATTTATTATTATTATTATTATTGGATTACTTGTTAATAATAATAATAATTAAAAAGTAAGTCTCTTATATGACAAATATTTTTAACATTTTTCACACACGACACATTCGGACTTACAATTAGTCATATTTAAAATCAACAACTTGACATAATATCAAGTTTTTGATCTTATCTTAAGTGATTACTGGATTTTTCTTTGACTATTAGGAGTTTTGATAGAAGCAAATTTTTTTATTAAGAATAAGTTTTTCTCCTAAAACTCATATTAAAATTTTTTTTCTATAGGAAAGCTCAACTTTACACACTGTATATCTGATTCGGAAAAGAAAATTATTTTTGTGTTTCGCCCATAAATATCTCATTGTCAGTTCTTAATGTTACATAGAAATAGTCAAAGATTAAAAATTGTTTTTTCGATTTTTTTCAAGTTTTAAACATATTTTTGACTGGAGACTACAACTCTAGGTCAAGCGACAACAAAACACTATCTTATACGGATTTCGATTTAAAACAATAGTATTGTAACGTGAATTTGAATTCGTATCGGGGCAGTCTGAACAGTACTGGAAATGTATTAAATAATCACCATCATATTTGCGATTGTATTTTGACTAGCAGTTATTTACAACACTTAAACACTAAATAACAATAACTGTACAACAACAATGGTTAGCCGAGCGGAGCTAAACAAACAATTACACTATTTACATTTACCTATAACACAACTTATAATTATCAGACTGACATTAACACAACTTATGAACTAACACCATATTCACTTGCACACATTTATATCTACATATTTATATCACTTATATCACACTATTATTTATTTCAACGCGCTATCACCGCTTGACCCAATAATACTATCAGACCGATTGCTACGATCTGATTAGGACGGCTATCTGGCGATAACTAACTGAGCCATCACTATTCGGCCCAACGGGACCGACTACCAACGACGCGACCATGTCGCTTATTTCATGATGACTGATTCTGTTTGTGGCCCGTAGCGCTTAATATACCCCTTAACCAATCCTTCTACAACAATCTAGAGTCTCCGTAGAATCTTCGACACATACATACACACAGAGCGCACACGGACTCCACGTCATCACATAAACAGAATGTGTAAACACATTCCTTACGCGTGTCTCACCGCATGCACACACACACACATGTAAGCACGAATACACACACGCAAACATAATTACTTATGCAATCTCAGTTTTGTTACAGTATGTTATAATACCACAGTTGTATTCAACTGTTACTAAAAAAATATTTTAGTTTAGTTTCTTGTTTAGAAGGGTAGAAGTTCTGTATTAATATTTATTTACACTGGTTTAAAAAAAAAATGCTCCACTTGAAAAATCGGAAAAATTACCGTTTTTTCAAATCGATATAACTCGGCCGTTTTTGAACGAAATTGAATGAAATTTGGCGTCCGAAAAAATTTGAAGTCTCATCTATAAGGTCATTCAATGATGATGGATCATTTGAATCATTCCGCTCTCCACCACAACCGCAGAAAAAAAACATATTTTGACTTAAAAAATTTGTCAAACTTTGACAACCATGTATGGTATACAAGAAAAATTTTTCAACTCAATTTACCAAGAGAGCGTAAAAATTCAAACAATTCAACGTACATACATACATACATACATACATACACAATCACGCCATGTACCCAAAAGGGTGTGGCACAAACTCTTTTTATCATCTCGAAATCAGTCGCCTCCAAACACTCCTATCCAAACAAGCAACTTTCGCTTTATCCACATTCATAATTCCTCTCATACATGCTCTTCTATTCCTACTACTTGGAAACTTTTGCTCACGCAAAACACTCTCAATCATATCACTCCAACTACTCATCGGACGTCCACGCAAACGTATACTATCAAAATCATTCAAATACATCTTTTTAACCAAACGTTCATTAGACATTCGCTCAACATGTCCGAACCATCTTAACTGACTAACACCAAATTTTGCTTAATGTCCAGGACTTACAATGCTTTGCCGCGAAGTTATAATTTTTTGAAATTTATCCTGCATTTTGCAAGTTGAAAGTTAATTTTTTATTTTTTAGTGTAAAATCGACATTTCGACTAACTCAACATCCGTCAAACTGAAACAAATGACATTTATAGTAAATAAACAGAACATAGAAACAAGTTACTAGGTAACAAATAAGTAACCAGATCATAAAATTTGTAGAGTTTTTAATATAATGAGTTTTGAAAGATTTTTTACTATTTTAAATAACTTATAATTCTTATAATTTTGACAATCAGTTCTCAGCTGAAATAATAGCTTAATAAAATATTTTGTAGAAAAATAAAACTAGAAAACCGTTCACTAGAATAAGGCCATATTTTATCAATTAAAATTATCTTAATATACGAGCCAGCGAGCGGGCGAGTTCAGTTTTTTTGGCTTCACCCTCGAGTTTTTGATTTTTTTAACAATCTTACACAATGGAATCAATTGGTATTTATGGTTCTTCTACTCCATATATTTCATCCAATTCACTTGACCAGTTTTTTATTTTTTTTTATTTTTATTATTTGAGTTATAATAGTGCAATGAGCACAGTATCTACACTGTATGCCAAGTGAGTGGCCAAAGTCTAGACGCTATAAAATGCAGGCCACTTTTTCATATATATATATATATATATATGTTACCGTAAAAGCTCGTAAAACAGTAAATCCTAGAATGAACGAGCTAAACTTAGGATTTACTAATTTCATGTGGTAAAACTATGAAAGAATGTATCATCTATATAATTTCGGACTTCTGCCACACCACTAACTAACTAACTAACTAACCTAACCTAACCTGACCACTTTGGCTTGGTAAAAGCCCAAAATTTTCATTTTTTGTACATTTACTACATCTAATTGGTAAATCCTAGGTTTAACGCGTCTATCCTAGGATTCACCAATTTTCGAGCTTTTACAGTGGCATATATATACATATACATATATATATATATATATATATATATATATATATATATATATATATATACAGGGTGTTCGTTCGCTTGGTTGATATAGGGCAATAACATGGGATTTCGATAATATGCAGAATACTACTTTCTGAAGTAAAATTCGGAGAAATACTTAGAATACTTTTCGATAAGGAATAAAAAGTTATATAATTTGGCTGTAGTTTTAATTTGCTAGCATGTACCGTTTGGGCGCTAGAATTTTTTTAAAATGTTTTTTAGAATTTTCAATAATTTTTCCTGCTAAATCAATATGAGTTAGAGAAAAAAGTTACCTAGCTATTATGTAGCTAATTTTTTTCTCAATTTTACTGAATTTTTTCAGATTTTTTTGAGCAAATTTTGAAGAAAGTTTTTTTTTTTCGAATTAAGTCTTTCTTCAAAATTTGCTCAAAAAAATCTGAAAAACTTCAGTAAAATTGAGAAAAAAATTAGCTACATAATAGCTAAGTAACTTTTTTCTCTAACTCATATTGATTTAGCAGGAAAAATTATTGAAAATTCTAAAAAACATTTAAAAAAAATTCTAGCGCCCAAATGGTACATGCTAGCAAATTAAAACCAAAACCAAATTATATAACCTTTTATTCCTTATCAAAAAGTATTCTAAGTATTTCGTCGAATTTTACTTCAGAAAGTAGTATTCTGCATATTATCGAAATCCCATGTTATTGCCCTATATCAACCAAGCGAACGAACACCCTGTATATATATATATATTAAATCTTATACAAGTATTTTCATAGCTATTAAAAATTTTCAGAACAATCTGTATGGGGGCTAGGAGAAATTATTTTATACTTTTTAGTTCCGTTTTAAAAACGAGCTATATTAAAAAAAAAATTAATATTTTTTTATAATCAAATGTTACAACATGTAATAAGACTTAAAAGTACCTTCTGATTCTGCAAATACTAAAACTATTTATAATCTAATTTTCTTTGAAAAATATATCTTTCTAGAAAGAGTTAATTTGTAAATATTTTCTTTAGTTTATCATCAAAGATACGACGGCATTCGGCTAGTTTAAAGCAAATCAAATAAACTCAGAGGAAAATTTACGTGTAGAAAAACAGAAATACGTCGCAGTACAAATTTATAAAATACAAAATCAATTTATGTTGTATTGGTGGCTGTTAGTATGTATATGTATATACAGGGTGTAACAGAATAACTATTCCTAATTTTCAGAAATGATAGAGGGCACATAAAGAAACATTTTTTATTAATAAACTAGTGTCCGGAATTTTTTTTTTTTCGGCAGTCGATTGTACATCGTTACAACTTGTGTATCGAAAATGGTGGTCGTAACTTCGAACAATTTTTATATAGTTTAATGCGCTATTATTTCTAATAAAATGTTCTTTAACTTAACTACTCGTTGATGTTTTGATTAAGATTGTTTTTAACGATATCTAGTGTATCTTGACACCGAGAAATTTCCGGACACTAGTTTATTAATAAAAAATGTTTCTCTAAGTGCACTTTACCATTTAAAATTAGGAATAGTTATTCTGTTACATCCTGTATATATATATATATATATATATATATATATATATATATATATATATATTTATATTTATATTTGCCATTAAGCAAGCGTGTTTGTGAGGTAAAGAAGAAGTATCAGAACTAAGCAAAGATAAAAACCGTTTTGGTGTCGATAAAAATGGCCGCCGCACGTATCTAAGTAAAAGCTCTACCCAAAATACACAAGGAAAATATACCTATCCGACCAGTAGTCAACAATAAACCAGCTCCAGCATATAAGCTTTCGAAAATATTAGCTAAAACACTAAAAAACATAATGAACTTAGAAAACAAACAAACAATTCAAAATACCAAAGATCTTATAAACAAATTAAACAAAATTACAATAAATCAAAATACGCAATTGTTATCAGCAGACATCACTAATTTATATACAAATATACCAGTTGATGAAACATTAGACATCATCAAAAACACATTAGAAAACAAACAATATGATCAACAATACATAACTCAACTCATGACCTTATTAGAAACAGTCCTTAAACAAAATTATTTTCAATTTAATAACCAAATCTAGCAACAGAATAAAGGGTTAGCAATGGGTTCACCACTTTCTGGTATACTATCAGAAATATTTTTACAACACTTTGAAAATAAAATTATGACAGATTTAAAACAAAAATTTAAAATACAAAATTGGTTTAGATATGTTGACGACACCCTCATAATAACAGAACACCAAAACCCAAACGAAATAATAGACTACTAAAACACATTACATAACACAATAAAATTCACACTTGAAATTGAGAAAAACAACCAAATTAATTTTCTTGATCTCACACTGATGAAAACAACAGATAAAATAACTTATAAAATTTTCCGTAAAGAAACAACGACGGATACCATCATACACTCTAATTCAAACCATCCTACACAACACAAAATGGCAGCATTCAGAAGCATGCTATACAGACTTGAAACAACACCATTAAATAAAAATGATTACAAATCCGAATATAACACAATTAAACAAATAGCAACAAACAACGGATACAATTTAAAAACCATACAAAAGATACACAACAAAGTCAAACATAACTTAAGCAATTCCATCAATCACCAAAAATCGCAAAATAATAATGAAAAATGGGCGGTCTTTAATTATACAGGAAAACATACTTACACCATAACAAAAATTTTCAAAAAACTTAACATTAAAATAGCTTATAAAACAATAAACACAACCAAAAACATAATCCGAAATAATATTGAAAAACATGATATATACAACAATAGCGGAATTTACCAACTATCTTGTCGTACATGTAATATGAAATACTACGGTCAGACAGGTAGAAAATTCTCAGACAGATACAAAGAACACATTCATTCCTTCAAATATAATAAATCAGATTCTAATTATGCTAACCATCTTTTTGAAAACCAACACGCTGCCGGAAATATTGAAGACATAATGAAAGTAATAAAAATAAATGATAAAGGACTAAAATTAAATATTTTAGAAAATTTAAAAATTTACAAAGCTAAATTAAAAAATAAAATTATTAATGTCCAAATCAATAGTCAATCCGACACAATATTCAAACCAATAGCCAATAAGAAAGAACATGCAAACTAATACAGTAACAACCAATCAAAAGCAACCACGTTCCTTTGGAACAATATAAAAACCGCAACACACTTCACACAAACCGTTCACTTGAACCATAACACGGACCAAGATCAGAATAATCTGAAGATGACTGCAAAGTCGAAACGCGTCATTGTTAAAAACAATAACGAACCTGATAGGGAATTTAATAACATTATAATTAAATTAATGAAACGCTAAGCGGGATTATTGTACAGGTAATTATTGCATATTATTATTATTTTTAATATTAAAAACAAGTGGAACAGTATTCCGGTTTTATTTATGAATTGAGTTACTTGCTGCTTGATTGACATAATCTCATCTCTTTTATCCTTAAAAATCTATCTAAATG
>CAWYQG010000393.1:0-100494 GCA_963966155.1 Clivina fossor | reverse complement strand
AATATTGTTATTGTAAATATATTTTCAATAAAATTTATTCCTCAATTTTATTTATTAAATTATTGTATATCCTAATTGTTGCAAATGTTTTGAAAACAATGTGTTGTTAGTTAAAAAAATCGAATAAATCTTTCGCCTTTTACGTTCAGTAAACAGTGAAATGAAACTTTCATTTCACTGACAGCAGCTGTCACTGTCGAAATTTCCCCTCCATTATCAAAAATACGATGCTATTAATTATTCTTCTTCTTATATAAGAAATATTACACAAAATTTATCTGGCCAACTGGATTCGTTTCAGATTTTTGTAAGTTAACCTCCAATACTGTCAAATCCAAAATTTTTATGTTTTTCTTATTGTAAGAAGCTTTTTCGGTAGAACATTTAATTTTAATCATGAATAATTTAATGCAACATTGTCAATTATGTATAAGTGACAAAAATGTATTGTTTACATTTACAATGCTAAATCTGGATTGAGATGGCAAATGTTTCATAGATAAATTGGAAGCAATTATACCAGAAATTATAAGAATGAAATAATAATGAAGTAATATACATTATTATTTCTAAATATTTTACTTTTCTTATTTTAGGTGGATTGCAGGATCAAATTACCGAATGGTATTTGTACAATTTGCGCTGTTCGGTTGAATGATGCTTATAAATTTATAAAACAATGTATCGATTCTCAAATAATATAAAAACAATATTTAAATGAAGAACGTTGTCGATTATGTGCTGCTGGTGATAATATAACATTTACTTTAACTACAATGGATTCGGATAATGTTTTGTTATCACACAAATTGGAAACTATTGCATGGGAAATTGTAAGTAAAATACTAGCTTTAATCAGATTTTAAATAAATTGATAAGTAATCATTTATTTATTATCTCTTCCATAAGTTTGTAAACAGACCATATATAACCTAACCTAATTTAATGTATAAGTATTATAAGTTGTAATTTGAATACATCAACATTTACAATAAAGATTACATAAAACAATTACAAATTTTTTGTTCGGATTATAAACATGGTACAATATATTTTTTATAGCAAATAAATCTGTAATTATTTTGTTCACAATGATTAAGATTTACTTTTGACAAAACTTATTCATATAATTAAATACAGTAGCTTTACAAACTAAAATAGCGTTTAAAACTTAGTATACGACTATTCGTTACATTGAAACAATATTACAGAAATCCAAAGTTTTTAGTTTAACTTTCAAATAAAATCTGGTTTATTATTGTATATGTTAGATTAATTTGTTTCATTAATTGACAATATTTATCAGTTCTATATAGGTCGGTCGGAAATTAATGGTTTCTGTTTCGTTTTAAGAGTAAACAATTACGTTAAGAACAGATAATATAAAAATAATTTATTATTACTATACAAATTTGCCTTTCACTTTATAAAACGAAACAGTAGCACAGAGATATAAGGAACGCCTTCTCATTATGGCCATTAACATTAAAACAGTAAAATTGTAATAACTTCTACAAATTTACGTATCAGTTTCCAATTTTTTGCCTGCATATAAAGAAATATATTATAAACAATAATTGAAAATCGCTGCCAGACCTTATAGAGATGACAATAAGTCAGAAACTTATGAATACTTATAAAATTTAGTGATTGATTTAGTAAAATTTAGTTTAAACACTAGTAAACCAATTTGCCGATTTGCGTTAATTTACCCCATATTTAATTATTATGTATTTTATTATTATGTATTATGTTTTTTCAAAATTTTATCTTATATTAAGGTAGCCGAATTAAAAATAAAATTGACGTGTTTTTGATTTTTTTAATTATTTATTGTTTTAATGGGTCACCTACCCTTTATGCACGTACTCATAAGTAAGTTTGACTATTTATAACACGTTAATATTAAATGATAGAAAAAAAGTATTAGTATTTTTTTATTTGTTTTACATAAGAAATTCTATAAAATATTTAAAAAAATATTTACGAATTTTAATTAATTGAATTTTCTTGTAGATGTTAAAAAAGAAGAAATAAACGAAATAAAATTTGCAGCGGAAAAGCTACCATAGATAACAATATGATAGTAAACCATTTTGTAAAAACTATTAAAAATATTTTAATTTTACTAAATAAGGAAAACGTTGATGAAACAACTATATTCTATTTGCAAAGTGATAAAGTTAACAGTCGTAATATTGATGGTAATATACATTGTGATTGAGATTAGCATTGCAATATTTTTCGTCCAGATCGTTTTCCATGAACTATCGCATAGAAGTTCATGCGATAGTTCACTGAAAACTGGGCGGATAATATTGCAATGCGATGCGATGCGGCCCGGCATAAGTGTGCGCCAGGCTTTAAACTGCATTTAAATTATATTTGCCTTCCTTTAATTAATAATTTATAGCAATTTTATTATCTAGTTACTTGTATTTTATTACGTCTAGTAACTTGTTTCTATGTTCTGTTTATTTACTGCAAATATCATTTGTACTTTTTTTCCTAATGATGATGTACGTAGAGTACGTAGAAACATCAATTAAAATTAAATACAGAACTAAATCTCACAGTTAATTTATTTTAAAATAAAACTGCTTTAAATTAAATTAAAGTTCTGTATTAATATTTATTAGCAACCGGCATTTTGACAAACTCAACGTCCGTTTTCATCAGAAAAAAAAAAAACTGATACAGATGATATTTACAGTAAATAACACAACAAGGAAACAAGTTACTAGGTGACAATATACAAGTAACTAGATCTCATAAAATTCATAATTTATTAATTAAAGGAAGCCAAATTTTTATTTAAATGCAGTTACTAGTCACACTGATTGATGTTATCTTTATAAATATCTATTGCTTTGTCTTATCAATCAGTTGTTAATATTAACGGGGTCTTGCAATTATTAGAAAAACGTTGTAAAACAGTTTTACATTATAGTTTTGTATTAATATTTATTTATAATCGACGTTCCGACAAATTCAACGTCCGTCTTCATCAGCGAAACTGATACAAATGACATATACAATAAAAAACAAGTTACTAGGTAACAAAATAAGTAACTAGATCATAAAATTTATGAATCAGTAATGAAAGGAAGCTAAATTTTAGTTAAATGCAGTTATACTAGTCACAAATGATTGATATTATCTTTATAAATTTTTATGGATTTATCTTATCAATCTACTGTTGATATTGATTGATTTTTTACTATTTTAATTTATTTTTAATACAGAAAAACTGCATTTACAAAATACATTGGATTTAATACCTATATTATTATATTATAAATCATACATTTTTATTAATTAAGTAATTATTAATTAGATTTAAAAATACTCTATTATAATAAATGACCATTATTTTATTTAAAATTTATATGTCACAAATATTTCGAAATACATTTTAAAAAATAATTTATCTATTAGCTATAGCTTACACTGTAAAAAATTGATGTAAATTTACATATCCTATGAATGTTATTCTAAAGTTGAGACTTTTTCTCAAAATTTTACAAGTTACTCAGTCATTGAATCGGCTTACAAAGCTATGCATCAATGACAGGCCAGTTTTAACCTTAGACACGTGTTTCGATCTTTAGGATCTCGTTAGTATGGTGCTTTGATCAGTTGCTGAAGACAACTGATACTGAAAAGCAAGAGTAACAATAAATACTACTAACCCCCTCTATTCAATAATGCAGTAAGCATCAATATAAAAATAACATCGAACAAAATTGTTAAAGAGTGTTACTTGGTGAAATTAATATAATAATATTCTAAAGTTGAGACTTTCACAATTTTACAAATTAAACACTCACGAACAATTTTATTCGATGTTATTTCTATGAATGTGTTTTTTCAGAAAAATGTAATATTACGTAAATTATCACAGTAAAATTACAAAATGTTTATATTTTTACTGTTTAAACCTATGTAAAATTACATAACTTTAAGATATAGTTTTTACAGTGTACACTGTAAAAAATATAATATAAATTGATGTAATTGTACATAACTATTAATGGTAAAATAGCAGCATTTTGTAATTTTACAATAATAATAATAAAAATTTATTCATAGAATATGTAATTTTGCATCAATTTTTTCCAGTGTATCTTAACCGATTATCTAAACGAATTCAACAAATATCTAACCCCATCCACTCCCATACCCACCACTTCTAATGCGAAAAAATCAACAGCAACTGCAACAAAAACAAAAAAATTATCAGTAACCAAAAAAACTACTACAGCTACTGCTGCTAAAAAATCAAAAGCAGCAGTCAGTACTTCAAATGAAATATCTGAAGCAAAACAATTATCTACTGCTAAAACATCAGCAAAAGCTAAGAAAACTTTGTCAAAATCAGCTGCTGCTGCTGCTACTAAAACTAAATCTACAAAATCAAAATCACCGTCAAATCAAAAGCTGAGAGAACAATTAAATCACCTGTTAAGAAACCAAAATCATCAAAACCGAAAACTACTAAACCAAAAACAATTAAGAAAAAAGTTTCTTCTCCAAAGAAGAAATAATTTCTCTAAATTATTATCATATACATACATACCTCTATCTATTATGTATAGAGATGATAATAAAAACAATAACGGTTTCGTTAGAAACCACAAATTAAATCATATTAAAGAATTTTTTTCACATTTTTAATATATTTAAATGCTTTTAATCATAAATAATATGGAAAATAAAATATTCCTACATTCTCTCTTTTTAGTTAGAACATTTTTATTTTATTTACTTTTTATATTACTTTATTTCATGAATTATATAATTTGTATAATATTTCGTGATATATTATGTATATATTAGAGTTAAAAAAATAAATAAAAAATTAAAGTATATTATAGTAAAATTATTTGATAAGTTTTATATGAAACTATGTTTTTCTAGAAAAAAAAATTAAAAAAAAAAAAATAGATAATTAATAATAATTTTCAATTCTAGTACCTACCTATATATTTTTCTACTAAATTGAATAGTAAGAAAATTTATAAAAAGGTTTCAGATATACAAAGGTTAATAAATATACAAATATATCATAATTTTTATATTTATAAATAAATATGCATCAGACATTGTAAACATTGTCGTAATTATGAAATCGAATATTGCTACCGTAATTAAAGTTAAACGAAAGATTGCAAATCGAATAAAGTTCAACAATAATATAATAATTTGTATATTATGTTTTAATTCTTTTCTATATTAATATAGAGGTTCTTTTCGGAACCACAAAATATATTCTTAAAAGAATAGTTTTCAATATGTATAATGCCTATTATACATATAAGTAAACGGATTAAAATGATGATTTACGTCAACGGCCATACCACATTGAAAATACCCGTTCTCGTCCGATCACGGCAGTCAAGCAATATTGGGCGCGGTTAGTACTTGGATGGGTGACCGCCTGGGAACACCGCGTGTCGCGTTGACATTTTTTTATTTTAATTAGGAAAAATAATAATAATAAAAAAAAAACTAAATTAATTATTTGGTCAAAGTTTCTAAAAATTAGTTACATGTTGCTGTTTGATAATGCAATTAAAATTGTTTAAAACAATTAGAAATTATTTATATATAATAATATTTATGTGTGTGTGCTGTGTGTAACTATAAATGCTATGCCTTCCTGTACATTTAAGACAGAAATATCACTAAATTTCAATACCAACTTCCTACATACTCCATCCACTATTACCATACGACCATATCAACTTTAATTTTTATTCAGTTTTTATTTACATACATACATACATACACAATCACGCCATGTACCCAAAAGAGTGTGGCACAAACTTAT
Organism: Clivina fossor; assembly: GCA_963966155.1. Classification (NCBI taxonomy): domain Eukaryota; kingdom Metazoa; phylum Arthropoda; class Insecta; order Coleoptera; family Carabidae; genus Clivina; species Clivina fossor. Next base: position 94,661 of record CAWYQG010000393.1, on the reverse strand, counting down.
TTCATCATCCCGAAATCAGTCGCCTCCAAACATTCCTATCCAAACAAGCAACTTTCGCTTTATCCACATTTATAATTCCTCTCATACATGTTCTTTTATTCCTACTACTTAGAAACTTTTGCTCACGCAAAACACTCTCAATCATAACACTCCAATTACTCATCGGACGTCCACGCAAACGTATACCACCAAAATCATTCAAATAAATCATTTTAACCAAACGTTCATTAGACATTCGTTCAATATGTCCGAACCATCTTAACTGACTAACACCAACTTTTGCTACAACATTTTGTTCAATTTCACACTTATCATACACTAATCTATTTCGTACCCGATCTCTCCTATTTACAACAGATACCCCACGCTAAAATCTCGTTTCCACAGCAGTCATTTTCCGTTTATGCTTTTGCAATCAAACCCAACATTCACTACCATACATCAATGTAGGCACCAAAACTGCATTGTATATACTCAAACGGGCTACTTTGGAAACATTTACATTCCTAGCAAAAGTTTCTGAAGCACCCAAAACCTTACAACCAGCATTTACTCTCCTTTTAATTTCACCATCAAAACGGCCATCTCTAGACAGCAAACTACCCAAATAAACAAATTTATCTACCTGCTCTAAATGTGCACCGTATCAATAAATACTTTACATTCAGTCATCAAGTCACTCTCCTCAAAAACTAAAACTTTGCACTTATCAACATTCAACACAAGATTCATATCTTTACCAACAACATTAATTCTATCAATCATCCTTCTCAGTTGTTCTTCAGATTCAGCCACATACAATTGCACGTCATCAGCAAACGCTAAAGCAGGTACAACACAATCACCTATTTGTATACCATCATTACCACAGAAAGCTTTCCGAAGAACATCCATATATAAATTAAATAGCCAAGGAGACATTACACAGCCCTGTTTCACGCGAACATCTATTTATTTATTAAATTTTTCACCCCTTCTCTTCTCATACGTATAATATTATAATAAAATTTATAATTAGCTTTTTCTTTCTTTCTTTCTGTTTTTTCTCTCTCATAAGCACTGCTTTTCCATATCTATCTATTATGTGTTAAATTTATTTGTTTATTTATTAAGCAATAAATTAAAATCAATAATATTCTTATATTATGAAACAAAATATGAAGCATATACCTATTTAAGTAATTTATTGTTACTATATTATTATTATTTCATAAATACAGACAAAATTCTACATAACTAAAATTTTCATTAACAGTCTAAAATTACTCTTATTATTATTATTATTATTATTAGAAAGAATACAAAAAGAATAAAAAAAAAACAAAAGAAAATTCTTGTTTTAGCGCGGCTTCGGTCTAGTAATTTTCAAGCTCCGACGAGGGCTCCGATTCCATACATAAGTACTTGTACAATTTGCTGTTTGATTTACTAAAATACATTTAAGCAATGGAAACCAAGTTGTCGGTTTCGGGGGTTTGGTACACAACAAATATATTATAAACAAATTATAATAATAAAAAAATGAGTACAAACTTGATTTAGTATTGTTTAAACGTATTTTATTAAATCAAGCAAGAAATTTTACAGATAATATTTTAATTCATGGCTTATTGCCGGACTCACAAAATTTGTCACAATATTTTAGTTATTACAAAATTACAATTTGTTTATAATATACTTGTTTATTTGTATACGAAAATTCAGAAAGCGCCAACTTAGTTTCGTATTGTTTGAACATGGTTTAGTAAACCATTTTGTGAATTTTACAAATATTTATAAATTATTGGATTATTGCTGTCCGCGTCCTCGCGAATTTTTGGTTTTTATAATTTTATTACAATATATTTATTTATCTGCATATGAAATTTCAGGAAGCGAAAACATAGCTTACAATAATGTATTGACTTTGTCCAAAATTAATATGTTCGTTCGTCAAGTTCGTATGGGCGTTTAACATGTAATTTCGATAAATTGCGATATACTATTTTCTCGAGTCAAATTCGAAGAAATACTTCGAATACTTTTTGATAGACAATAAAAAGTTCTATAATCTGGTTTTAGTATTAATTTGCTAGCATGTGCCGTTTGGGCGCTAGATTTTTATTTTTTTTATTTTTTCGTTTTTATTTTTTTTTTCTCAAAAACCACGAGGTGTAGGAAAATAAGCATGATATGGAAAAATGCGAAATAATGAGTACTATAATTTAGTAAATAAACCATTATTCTAGGATGCATCGTTTAGTAAAAAAAAAAAAATTGAATTTTTGAAAATCTCTCAAGGGTGAGATTTTTTTAAAATAAAACTTTTTTCAAAATTTGCTGAAAAAAATCTGAAAAAATTTAGTAAAATAGAGAAAAAAATTAGCTACATAATAGCTAAGTAAGTTTTTTCTCTACCTCATTCTGGTTTGGCAGGAAAAATTATTAAAAATTCTAAAATGTTTTTTAGAATTTTTAATAATTGAGAGATTTTCAAAAATTTAGTTTTTAATTTTTTTTCTACTAAACGATGCATTCTAGAATAATGGTTTATTCATTAAATTATAGTACTCATTATTCCGCATTTTTCTATATCATGCTTATTTTCGTACACCTCATAGTTTTTGAAAAAAAAAAAATGAAAACCAAAAAATCAAAAAAAAAATCTAACGTCCAAATTACTGAACTTTTTATTGTCTATCAAAAAGTATTCTAAGTATTTCTCCTAATTTAACTCGAGAAAGTAGTATATCGCAAATTATCGAAATTGCATGTTACGCGCTCATGCGAGCGCGTGTGCGTGCGTGCGCGTGTGTAAGTGTGAGTGTGTCTGTGTGTGTGTGTGTGTGTGTGTGTGTGTGTGTGTGTGTGTGTGTGTGTGTGTGTGTGTGTGTGTGTGTGTGTGTGTGTTGGTGTGTTTGTATGTGTGTGTGTTCGCTCGTTAGTCAAAATTTTGTGATTGCAACTCCATCTAGACGGTTAAACCGATTTTTAAAAAAAATTATGAGTGGATTCATTTAGTGACCAAGATGGTCATGTGAATCTATTTTGGTCCAGTGATGCCAACTTTCCGAAAAAAAATTACTAAGCATTGTAAAACTTCATTATCGCCACATTATTTTCACGATTTTAATCTAATTTTAACATATTCTCCTAATCTCCACATAAATTATAAAATTCAAATAAAATACAATGTTGCTAACTTTCCAAGAAAAAAAATACTGAAATATTTTAAAATTAAAATTAATTAATATCATTTAGCCGATTTTAATAAAATTTTTACAAAAGGTTCTTCTAGTGCCCACATAAATTTTATATTTTTTGCAAAATACAGTGTTGCGACAAAAAATTACAAAATTAAAAAAAAAATTTGGCTACATCAAGAAATTTAGTTAAATTTTTACAAAATATTCTATTAGTATAGCTAATCAAAAAATTATATAATTTTGCCAGCTGTCAATGTATATGTGCTTATTCATATGTTTCTAATCTTGTTAATTATTGATAATATAAAAATGCATTTTATTTTCGAAATAAGTTTCTGTTTCTCCTCTCTCTCTCTCTCTCTCTCTCTCTCTCTCTTGATTGTATCAATCAAAATTGCATTCAGAATTGAGTTGCTGGCAAATTGTTCTTACTAGAAATAAATAAATAAATTCAAAGAATATAATCGAAAAATATCAGGTAGGTAAATGCTAAGAGCCTTTTGTGCACAAATGGTATTATGGGGCCGCCAGCAGGACAGTCAACTTTCATAATTTGACAAGTCATTAGCAATGCGCTAAACTACCTTTGAAACGAGTATACTAAACAGAAAATTCAATATATCTTAGATTTATTAGTATAGCTTAACCCGCATTTTAACAATATACCGTTTTTATACTAGACTTTCCTAATGGAGTAGAATTTATTTTGTCTCAGCGGGTGTCTCGTTACTAGTTAAGACGTCGGAAAATTACGAAATTATCCAGACAACAAAATACCGTTTGGTTTTTGGAAATACGCGATAATAGATACTTAGAACACTATTTAAATCTATTTAAATAATATTGAAAGATTCTGTTATTTTTAATAAGGTTTTAACAATTTTTAAAGAATTTTAACCAATTTTGCATTTCTTTTTAAATATTGGCATTTTTGAAAAGTTTTGTTATTTATTACAAGGTTTTTTAACAATTTTTAAGAAAATCTTAACAAATTTTACAAAAAAAAATTAAATATTGACATTTTAAAAAAATTTTGATATTTTTTACAGGCCTTTTAAAAACTTTATAAGAATTTAAACTAATTTTGCAAAAAAATTCAAATATTGACATTTTTCAAAGATTTTGTTATTTTTTACAAGGTTTTACAATTTGAACAATTTCATGAAATTATTTTAAATATTAACCTTTTTTAAAAATTTGTTATTTTTACAAGGTTTTAAAAATTTTTCACTAACACTTAATGAATAGGTAAATTCTAATCAAATAAGTGAATCTGATGAATATTAGTAGTAAAATTTTTGCATTACATATAAATATGCACATTAATACACAGTAATAAAAAACTAGTTTGTTAAATTAACAAAATTTTAACAAACTTTGGTATTCTAGGTGGTTCACTAACTAACAGAATATAGTAAAATACGACATTACTATAAAAAACTAACAATAAACAAAAAATATGATAAAAATTAATATATTCTATCTCGTTATATTTTAATAATATTAAAAATTTTAATTAAATTTTAACGTTATTTTATCATCAAAGTGAGAATGTTAATTTAACTGCTAGTTTGTGCAAAATTGTTTTACTTTAACAAAATAACGTAATAAGAGAAATAATTCGTATTTTATAAAGAAAAAAAAATAGCTTCTCAAAGGTGTGTTTGAAAATAGATTTTTTTAACATAGTAAAAAAATTTCAGAACTCATATTATTAAAATAAAACTGTTTTAGGATAAAGTTTAAGCGTATCATAATATTGATATTACGTTGTTACTATATTGCCTATATGCAGAAGGTAAGGTAATTATGCGTTACAAGTACAAAAATATGAATATATTGTTAAATACTAATACTAATAGTTACTATACACGTCACTAGTGGTATTGTACCAAACATGACTACATAGTTAAGTGTATTTAATTTGACATTTTCGACGGTCATATTGAAAATTATTAAGTGTAGTTAATTGTCAGTTGAATTGGTTAGTAGCGTTTGAATTTTATTACTGAAAGTCGTGTGAAGAAAAACTAGGCAACATACACCGCAACACATCCTGGTCGGAAATTATACATTCAATCAAAGAAAGATTAAGTTTCTATTGGAATGTATTTTTATTTAGTTTAGTTCAGTACTTCGTTTGGTTTGTCTGAAGAAAAAATATGTTTTTTCACATATTATAAATAAGAATATTTTTGGTTTGTTTATCACTAAATTTTGTTACTATACTAAACTAAAAATAAATAAAAATAAAAATATACCAGGTATTCATAACCGGTTACCTACTAATAGTTGTAGAAAATTATATTTGTTAGTCATATTTCTTATAACAAATATGCGTAATTTATAACCACGTTGGGTGGTGTATATTTACATTTTTTGCACATTCATTGATCAAATTCAAGCGAAATTATACACTGTTATTGTCATTATATAATTTTTAATATAGCTACCGGTGCTATACTTGATGCTGCCACCAGTGGTGTATATAATAAGTAACTACAGTATAATGATGTTCATATTATTGTACTAGTTACATAATATTCGTTTTTTTTTGCTCAGGAAAAACAGTTATGTAATATCAATATTTTGATACGCATGAAGAAACACTTTTAAATTATACTGTGAATTAAATGATTATTATATAATCAAAGATTATATCTAATTATATCTAACTAATCTATATATATATATATATATATATATATATAATTTTTATTCCTATTTTATAGTTTTATATTATACTTCTAATCTTGTTTGAATTATTGTTTCTTTAATTTTAATAAGACAACTTTTGTTACTTTTTTTGATTCCAATAGTTAAGAACTTATCTTTATTTTGGACATGCTGTATAATAAATTATAATTTCTAAAACTGATCAAGCGTAGATATGTTATAATCTATATATTGCTTATAACATATACATATAGTATAATATAAAACTAAAAAAAATAGCAATAATAATTTAATATTTTTTTATTAAAAGTTCGTATACATCATAAAATTTATTATTAAAATTAGGCAAAATTTTCGAAAATTATCAAAAAAAAGTTATAATTATAGAATAAATAAATAAAAGTTTATTTTTTCGTTTGAAACACTTGAATCGAAACCAAATAATATAATGCAGAAAGCAATCTTTATCATGTTTCGCTTAGATTGCTTAGCTTTGGCTGTCATTATCTAAGCTCAACACAATAAAGATTACATTTCGCCTTTCATAACATAATAATATACTATTTTTTTTTAAATTTAATTTAGTTTAAAGTTGAGATCAAAATATTATGAAAAAAGTAAAAACAAAGTCATATTTATAATGCTATGTCACAACTTGCCATCTATGCATGGAATTATGCGCATGCGCATATTGTTTGTGTACGCATCAGTTTGGGATATTACGTAGCAGCTTGTCTGCGTTAGTTATACTTAGTTAGTTCTGTAGTAGTTATCTCTGAGTTAGTTTCTATTCTGCTTTTGTATCGAACTGAGGAGCTTTTTCCTGTTCTTGTTCATATTTGGTTTTCGTCGTTTGTCTTTAGTTGAAAAAAAAAGAGGGTAAGTTTACTTTTCTTAGTTTCCCATTTACTTGTGCAGATATCCAGATCAGCTGGACTAAAGTTTATACAATAAATGTAATTTCATTATTATTTCATAAAAGTATACCAATATATATATATATATATACAGGATGAGGCAACACTTACATTCACTCGCAATAACTTTAAAATCGTGCATCGGACAAAAAAATGTTCCGGATAAAAAGTAAATGGTTTTGAGGGGGACATCTGATGCAAAGACCCTTGCCCCCCTTGGACCTTCTGGGGGGCGGGAACGGGAGGCAACTTTGAAATCTTAAATGGAACCCCCTATTTTTTATTACAGATTCGGATAGACCATTAAAAAGTATGTAAATTTTATTTTAAAACTTTTTTTATCTTTGATAGATGGCGCTGCAAACAGCATTTTTTTTCTCAGTTTATCAGTCTTCAATTTGAAAGAAAAGGTGTAACTGAGTACGATATTCAAGTTCTTTTCAGTTATTTGGGAGGAGGAGGGGGGGAGCAAAGGTCACTAAATCAGATATTTGTTCGAAACCATTAACTTAGTTACAACTTTTTTTCAAATTGAAAACTGATAAACTGAGAAAAAAATGCTGTTTGCAGCGCCATCTATTAAAGATAAAAAAAGTTTTAAAATAAAATTTACATACTTTTTAATGGTCTATCCGAATCTGTAATAAAAAATAGGGGGTTCCATTTAAGATTTCAAAGTTGCCTCCCGTTCCCGCCCCCCAGAAAATCCAAGGGGGGCAAGGGTCTTTGCATCAGATGTCCCCCTCAAAACCATTTACTTTTTATCCGGAACATTTTTTTGTCCGATGCACGATTTTAAAGTTATTGCGAGTGAATGTAAGTGTTGCCTCACCCTGTATATATATATATATATATATATATATATATATATATATATATATAATTTTAATTACTCTATATTAACTTAATTAGCAAATATGATTGATTATCGAAAAATTATATTAACAAAAGTTGTTTACAATTTAATTTATTAATATTTTTCGCTAGAGTTTTTTGGATAGATGTGTATAACAAATTTTTTCTTTAACGTTTTCTATGAACTGAATTTTTTCTTCCAAATCACACAGTAAATTTTGTTTTAATTTCTAATAAACTAGATTATAATTTCTCAAACACCAAAATGATTTGTTAGATATTTTATATATATATATATATATATATATATATATATATATATATATTTGTATTATGCTAATTAAAAATTTTACATTAACAATTGACTAACTTTACATATTTCCAAGTAAATGAACTTATATTCAAACTTTTTGTCAAAAATATTAGATAAATAAATAAAAAGAACAAAGTTTTATATAAATATTATGGTAACGTTTAAAATAAAATCGAAATTATATGTATTTAATATTTATTATTACTTGATTTAAAATATAGTAAAATTATTTAATTTTTTATTTTCGAAGGAAGTGAAATTTTAAACGAAAATTGTAAATATTTAGATTAAATTGGAGGAAATCATTTCAATGATAAATTTATATTGAATTTATTATTTAACCCCTTCAGCGGCTTGTTACATATTACAATGTGGCTTCGCTAGTGGCCATGTGTTTTTGTCGCCAACGCTTAAAGTTAAAATTATTATTAAATATTTTGTTTAGAAAAATTTGCAAGTATTATATTGGGGCAACCCCAACTGATAAACAAATAGATTTTACTGTAGAAATGATATATAAAAGATATTTTCAATATTTTTATGTCATTTTGACATTTTTCTGAAAAAGAATGATAAAAGATGAATGCGAATATATACGTCATAAGCGCTACGCATTACAATAGGCTATGACGTATATGTACGACATAACCGCTTAACGGGTTTAAGAAAAATAATTGCCCTCAAATATTATTCTTTTTTAACTGCAATTGTAATAAAACAACAAAACACATGATTACATTTAGTATTTGTCAGTGTTTGGGCTTGTAATTTTTTAGTTCTTAAATCAGAAAACAAAAGGATTTTTATTTTTCTTAAACATTTCCGAATATTGAAGTTTATTAATTATTTTTCTGAACTTTACATGATTTGTTAATATAAAATATAATTTTATACGTGTAATAGTGAATTAAATCTGTTAATTAACTTTTCTTTCATACAAACCTTCTTAATTACTGCGTGTTTACTTAATTTTTTTTGCGTTCAGTTTTTATTTCGATTTTGAAATGTCAAGTGACAATTTTATTTTATTGGTTTTTATGTTTGTTGTTTAGGCTATTTTTAGTGATTTGTCGATAATTATGACACAATGTGCGATGGGTTACAAAACAATAAATTTAAGGACTTTTGCCATTTTATTTTAAGCAACGTAGCGCATAACTTATAAGACCATGGCTAGTTAAGTGCTTTCCTAGATTTAGGCTTAGCTTACGAGTATAACATGAGATGGTTTTTGTTTTCTATATTTTTACTTAAGGGGGTAGTACTCTTTTGCATTTTCAAAAAATCGATTTATTTTTTTTTAGCTTAAAAAATTTCTTAGACTGTATACTTTAATTTACCCTTTACCGGAAGTCCGTCGGAAGCTTCGTAACAAAGTTACAGCGCTTTTAGTAAAGCAGTGTCACGGCCCGAAAAATAGGTCATTTCCAAGAATTTTTTTTGAGCTAACAAAAGGACTTAGGAAAAAATGAATAGGCTAGTTTCATTTGCCGTTGAATAAACTTCAAAGTTTTATTTTTTTCATAAAAATCGCGCTCTGCTTGCAGCCGGTGCACTAGGTGAAATCGGCCTCTGCAGCCGAAATATTTTAAGTTGGCGTGCTTCCTACGCGTCGTCCATCTGCATCTGGAATAAAAACAATTAGTGTGGCCTATTCCTTGATAGATTGTCTACCGTTGTACGAAGGATTTTTGAAAAATATTGATTTAAAAAAAAATGGCGGCACTTTGAACAAAATTGTCCGATTTTTGATGAAAAAAATGAGACAAAAACGTGCACCAAAAATCCATTTTTGAATATTTCCAAAAAATCCTACGTACAACTGTAGCCTATTTTATGTAGAGTATGAGAAGCCAACAACCTATTTAATCATTTAGCTGACTGAAGGTATGTGGTTAAAATCGCCGAGGAAACGAAGTCAAAACTTCAAACGCGAATATCTCGAAACCACATTTTTGAAATTGGCGGGCTTCCTAGCTCGAATACCGTTTAAATGATTAAATAGGTTGTTGGCTTATCATACTCTACATAAAATAGGCTACAGTTGTACGTAGGATTTTTTGGAAATATTCAAAAATGGATTTTTGGTGCACGTTTTTGTCTCATTTTTTCATTAAAAATCGGACAATTTTGTTCAAAGTGCCGCCATTTTTTTTTAAATCAATATTTTTCAAAAATCCTACGTACAACTGTAGACAGTCTATCTAGGAATAGGCCACACTAATTGTTTTTATTCCAGATGCAGATGGACGACGCGTAGGAAGCACGCCAACTTAAAATATTTCGGCTGCAGAGGCCGATTTCACCTGGTGCACCGGCTGCAAGGAGAGCGCGATTTTTATGAAAAAAATAAAACTTTGAAGTTTATTCAACGGCGAATGAAACTAGCCTATTCATTTTTCCCTAAGTCCTTTTGTTAGCTCAAAAAAAATTTCTTAAAAATGACCTATTTTTCGGGCCGCAAAGGGGTACTACCCCCTTAAGAAAGACAGAGGAATTTTTGTGAGAAAGGACTGATTTTACAGACAAGATAGTGTTACACTTTCATAAGAGATGGGAATGTGTATCAGCATTCATACAAAAAATATCAATTTTTGAAAATCATACATTTATCAAATTTGTACAATCCCATTATATTTGGTTTTAATATCAATTCTATTAATTAATTTAAGTAATTTAATAACTTTATATACATCATAATTAGGGATGCCGCATGTCATACTCGTTCGGCTAATGTTAACGCAAAATTAGCGTCAAGCCTAATTATACCGTACATTTGTAATTTATTCGATTTTAAAAGTAAGAACTATAAACCTAGATCAATTTTTATTTTTCATTATTATATCATCATTACTGATTACATTATCATTAAATATTACTCAATATATTTTCAATATTATTATTAAGTAAAGTATTTTGTTTTTGCTCAAATCGCCCTTAATTTATTTTGTTTAACTAATTACTTATACATTAGTTAATTTTTTTATTTTTTAAAGTTAAGAAAAATGCAATGACTTGGCTTTGTTTTTTTTTTGCAAAAACAGAAATTAGAGTAAAATATTATTATTGTTATATACCTTTATAAAAGTATAATATTTTACATATTATTAGATAAATAAAAACTATCTGTAGATGTGTCTTTGTTTTCAGAAATTATTCGCTCGTTTCTAGACAAAGTTAGTTGATTGAATCTGTTAGCAAATTGGACCGTACCCAATACTTTTTCAGCTTCACTAACAATACAAAAGGTAAGCAGCTTTTGTTTATCATATTTTCCTACAAATTCGATATTTTTTTAATAAAAAAGTTATCAAATATATATGTATTCTAAAAATAGAAATGTTGACCGTATTTTTGTTTGAATTAATTAAATAAAATTTAGTAAATAATATGTTAAAATATGATATATTTTGATGCAGTTTATCATAGAGTGATAAACACAAATTTATCATGCTGATGTATCTATGTTATTTTGAAGAAATGACAATAAAAATTCCAATTTATCACATGCTGCATTGTATGTAATAAGTAAATTTCGTATTGTGAAACATTCCTTAGTTTGCGTTGTCGTTATAGGATTTGTCGTTTTAAATTTCTTATACTGTTTTATTTGTTTAAAAATTTTTATATTTATTATTATTTTTTTAATACTATTATTAATAAATAATTACTAAATAATCTTACAAAATCAAACTTTTTCAACACTAACCTAAAATGTTAACTTTTTGTCATATTTCGTTTCTTAATTTCTTTTTATTTGATCAGCGATAGTGTTTAAAAGATCAATTACTTGATAACTTCTTATTATTATTGAAATGTATTTTTGCTATAGTTTTTCAATACGCTGCATTAAATATTTGGGCAGCTTTAGGAAATTATGAATTAGCTCTTGAAAAACATTTATTATATCTAAGAATCACTACGTAGATATATTTATTATATTAACATTAAAATTACACATATATTTTTAAATTTTTTAAATTTTGTGTGTTGTGCAGCACCCTATATATGTATTTAATGGAAATAAATATTCAATATAAGCACTTTGTAAAAAACAATGTAATTTTTAATAATAATCATTGTATAACAATATTACAACAGTACAAGTAAACAACTAAATAACATAAATTTCGTGTATAAATTATTCAGTAAATTGTAATACTAACATGGAAACTTTCAAAAATGATTCTGACGATGATTATACTGTACAATTGAAACCTTCATTAATTTAAACAATGATCATATTTAAATCATTTTAACATTGATAAAGTACATTTTAATCGAAATATTTATTTAATATTATTAAACCAGAACAGAAAACGACTAAATATTGTAAACTTCAAATCGAATCAGTATAAATTTTTGTAATGTATACAGTATTTTTTTTATGAATTTTAAACATTGGAATATATTCATAATATTATTTTCAAATTTTTTAATTTATTGAATTTTTAATTATTTTACATTTGAATAAGAATTAATCATCCGTTACCAGTTACCATTATTTAAAAAAAAAATAAATAAAAAAATTCTGTCAAAAACAAATAGCACTAAAATCAAGAAAACTAAAGATAAAAAAGGAAATTGAATAAATAGGTCAAAATTTTAATTTGAATTACAAACAGCGCATGATACTACGAGTACCAACTGTAAATATAAAATTTACTAAAAAAAATTACCGAATTTTCTTCTTCATCTTTGCGTGATTACGTCGTAACATTTATCACAAAGCGTCATAAATGTTATGAGGTACTCAAACAAAGATAAAGAAAAATATTTGCAATTCGTAGTATTATGCGTTGATGATATTTCAAATTAAGGCTATTTTAAGGCAAACAAATGGCTATATTCAAACAGGTGGTGGGAATCGAAAAATGAATAATTTTACATTCGATTTATTCGTTTCATACTACATATTTATTGTAACTAATTATTAGAAAAATTTGCTAATTTATGTACAATTAATAATTTAATAACAATGTTATATATTTACCGAATAATTATATAAAAAATTAATCAAATATTTAATTGTCAATATTTTCATTGTTTATTATTATTTTGATTTCCAAAAAATATATATGTTGTTAATTGTTATTATAGTACTTATGTATTAATTCAAAATTTATTTATGTGTAGTTTATTTGTAAAAAAAACAATTTTCATCATTTTTCTTGAAAAATGCGATTTTCTCTTATTTTACACATACAATTTATTTGAAAAAAATATTGTAACGTGAATTTGAATTCGTGTCGGGGCAGTCCGAACAGTATTGGAAATGTATTAAAATAATTACCACAATATTTGCGATTGTATTTTGACTAGCATTTATTTACAACAATACTTAAACACTAAATAACAATAACTGTACAACAACAATGGTTAGCCGAGCGAAGCTAAATAAACAATTACACTATTTACATTACTTATAATTAATCTTACACCTATCGGACTGACATTAACACAACTTATGAACTAACACCATATTCACTTATACTCGCACACATTTATATCTACATATTTATATCACTATTTATATCACACTATTATTTATTTCAACGAGCTACCACCACCGACCCATTACTATTAAATCGATTACTCGATCTAACCAGATCGGCGCTTCAATGATAACTGATCACATTATTTATCTCACTATTTATATTTAAGCGAGCCATCATCATTCGGCCAACTAGACCGAGTCCAACGATACAAACAGTTCGCTTGTCTGACGATGACTGAATTTTCTTGTTGCTCGTAGCGCCTTAAGTAGGCTGCAACCAATCCTTCTCGAGAGCTTCTACAACAATCTAGAAGCCTAATGGAACCTTCGACACATACATACACACAGAGCACACCGACATTACGTCATCATGTAAACACGATCTAATAGCGTGCCTCACTGCACGTATACACACACACACACACATGTGCACTCACACACACATGTGCACTCACACACACATGCAAACATAACCTTCTGGAAATTATATAGAACTTCATTTTGTTACAATATGATTAATCTTTATTACAATTAACAACATATACATTTTTTGGACATCAAAATAATAATAAACAAAGAAAATAGTGACAATTAAATATTTGATTAATTTTTTTATATGTTAATTCTGTAAATATATAAAAAGTGTTATTAAATTATTAATTATACATAAATTAGCCGTTTGCTTGCTTTGTAATGGCCTTAAAATTTTGACTTTTAACCTATTTATTTAATTCTCAACATTCTTGTACATTTGTTACTGCGACAGCTTTATTTATTTATCTTTAGTTTTCTTGATTAAATTCCAAATTGTTTCTGATATTATTTTTTCTTTTTATTTTATCTAAATAATGTTAACAAATAACCGGTGATTAATTTTTATGCAAATGTAAACTAATTAAAAAAAATCAATAGATAAAAATTTTTTGAAAATAATATCACGAATATCAAGATTAAAATACATAAATAAATACAACATAGACTACAAAAATTTCTACTGGTCCGATTTGCAGATTACAATATTTAGCCATTTTTTGTTCTGGTTTAATAATATCAAATTAATATTTTGATTAAAATATACTTTATCAATATTAAAATAAGTTAAATATGATCACTGAAATATGTGCTCAGTGTTTAATTTAATGGACGTTTCTATGTTAGTACTAATATTAAGATTGACGGAATAATTTATTCGCGAAATTTATGTTATTTGGTTGTTCACTTGTACTGTTCTAACATTATTATAGAATAATTATTATTAAAACTAACTTTTTTTTATACAAAGTACTTACATTGGTTATTTATATATACGATTCTACAATGATCTTACACAACATAAATTAAAAAAAAATAGAAAATATACGAGTATGTGTAATTTTAATGTTAATATAATAAATGTATCTATGCCCGTGATTCAGATAATATAAGTTTTTTGAGAACTTCTTCATGATCTTCAAAAACTGCCAAAATATGCAATGCAGCTTACTGAAAAGCTATAGTTAAAATACATTTAATTAATAATAACATGTTATCAAATATTTGATAATAACATATACTTTTATATATACATACATATAACATATACTACATATATAATAACATATACTACCGCTGAACAAATAAAAACGTAAAAAAAAAAATATAAATTTTTTTAAATTTTAAGTTAATCTTCAAAAGATTGATTTTGTACGATTATTAAGTAACAATAATACTAAAAAGAAAAACAATTAAGGCAAAAAGAAATTTAAAACAAATAAAACAATATAGAAAATATAAAAAGATAAATTCTACAACGATAACGCAAAATAGGCAATGATTGACCTTTGACACCATAGATACAGTATAAACAATAAGTTTCACTAGAGAAAAACTACTTACCATGTGATAAATTTGAATTTTAGCGTCAATAATGATTTCATATATGTAGTTTCTGCAAAATAATATAAATACGCCATCTACCTACGATAAATTTATGTTTATCATACTGTGATAAACTGCATCAAAATTAGCATCCTGGTCATATAAATAACAAACATATTTGTTGCAGATTTAAAAATTTGGAGAGAGTGAGAGAGAGGAGTAGTTCTGTGCAAAAAGCGCAGAACTGGTTAACCAGATAGTTCGTGACGACCGACGACGGCTATCAAATCCATGAATAAGCAGATGATAAGCACCTACAGTTACTTTATTTAATCTGTAGCAGCTACTTCAAGTTTAAGTTCAAATAGTACATAAAAACTAAAATAAACCAAAATAACATTTTAATTTGAAGTAAAAATGGTGCAATTGAACGAAAATACCTTGACAAAATTAAAGTGTTCAACATGTGATGGTTATTTATCGAGTGCACCAGTATTTCTGACAGTCACCGGCCAAAGTTTGTGTGGACGTTGTCCAACAACAGTAGACCAAATAGCAATACGAAATACACCGTACGAAGATATCGCTGAGCATATCGAGTTTCCGTGCCGTTATCAAAACAATGGTTGCACGAAAGTTCTACCGTTTACAACATTAAAAAATCACGAAGAAAATTGTTATTTGCAGAAGCTACCCTGTCCAATCGTTTCAATGGAAACATGTTCATGGCTGGATACAAGCGATAAACTAATGGAGCATTGTCAAACGAAACATTCGCAAAATGTATTGCTGCATCCATGTAATATTCAGCATAATTTTAATGTTGATAATCTTCAAACATTCCTTACGAAAGCGTTCAACTTACTCTTTCTGATACATACGAAAATCTGTTTAACATCGAATCAACTATTTCATTGTATTCGTTTAATTGGTGATGCCAATGAAATTGCGTGCTTCAAATATGTGTTACATATTTCAAACGCCAAAAATGAAATATGCTTCAAAAATGGCAAAATTATACCGTACAGTAGTATGAATGTAGAAGAAAGTAATTCTTTGGTAATTAAAATAGATTGTTTAAAATACATATTTGATACGTTAGATAAACTTAATATTCGTGTTATAATTGACAAAATCGGCGATAATACGGTAAAAAAACTAAATAAGATTGTCAGATGTTATAAATGTCGTTTAGCGTTAACGGATTGTGTTTATTCTGACGCTAGCGACATCGTATTTTAATAAAATTATAATTTATGTGGGCACTAGGAAATACTTTTCTGAAAATTTAATCAAAGTTGGCAACATTGTATTTTGTTAAAATTGCATAATTTATGCGGGCACCAGGAGAATCTTTAGTGAAAATACATATTTTGTTGTTGTTTACTTAAATCAAATGTTACCTACAAGTTAAGAAAATCATATGTACACATCGAAGCACTACTAAACGAGTTTTTCAACAGTCAATATTATTATCAATTACTTTCCCGTGATAAGAGCAATTGAAACTCACGTTTTCTCCACGATAAAAACATCTGTACACCATGCTTAAACTAAAGAACTGTTATCAGACTCTACAATACAGATTGTTCGGTTTAAACAGTCCGCCATACGGTTTGCCAGAAAATCAGCAATATGGCAACTTACATAAAGGTGTCACGAAAGTGCGCGCTATTGCATATCAAGTAATATATCGTCGCTGTCAAGTTAAAATCTGCTATATGGTTTTTTAACAATTTTTCAGGAGCTGCAAAAAACTATGTAATTTTTATTATTTGAAAAGGACATTTAATTCTCCTCATAGCAAATTTTGACTTGACAACGATGAAAGATAAAATCTGCTATGTAGTTTTTCAACAATTTTTCAGGAGCTGCAAAAAACTATTTAATTTTTATTATTTGAAAAGAACATTTAAATTCTCCACATAGCAGATTTTGACTTGACAACGACGATATTCAGATCAGTGATCTAAATATAGACAAGTCACTCAGAAAACAGCTGCATATATGCAACCAGTTTAACAAAGCAAGTAAATTGGTTGCCACCTCACTAAAGGAGTTTTTTTACACGATAACGATGTTACTTTAAATAAAACAAAGCATCGCAGGGCCGTATTTATGCTCAGGCTATCTAGGCTGCAGCCTATGGGCCCGCACCACAAAGGGGCCCGCACCACACGTTTCAAATTTAAAGTAAATAATTGTTTAATCGATAACCTTTTAAGTATTTTACTTAAATTTTTATAAAACAGAATATTCGAATAACCCGACTTGCACTAGTACACACAGCTTCATTAGTACTAAGTGTAGGCGCAAACCAATTAGCCACTAAGATTATTTGATATTTTCATTTCTAAGTTTATTATTTATTTTTTTAAATACTCTATTTCAATTAAATAAATACAGTCGATTCCGCTTAATTGGGCCACCGCTTAATTGGGGCAGCCGCTTATTTGGGCCAAATCTCAAAGAACAGAAACCAAACCAAGGAACCAACAGTAAATTTATATGTTTAATTGGGACAACATTCCGCTTAATTGGGCCAGTAAATTTAAGATCACTACATATTATGTTACAAATATTTACAAGAAAAAATATTTACAAAGAATTTAATATAATACGCTTCATATCTTTTTGATTCACAAGATTCACTGAATCCTTGTGCTGATTTTGTAGAAGTGAAATGTTACAAAAACAAAAGACAGACTACACTTGACATATTTTTGCATTGAATTAAAAATGTATGTACCTATTTATTATTTTATTTTGGAATTTATTATTATTTTTTCTTAAAAGTTTATATTTTTTGGTTATATGTAGTTTATAGTTTTGTCTAAGAATTTATAAAATAAAATTATTGAAAGAAAAATATAGATTGTTTGATTTTATGTAAAATTCGCTTAATTGGGGCAGCCGCTTAATTGGGCCAAAATGTTCTAGTCCCGATGTGTCCCAATTAAGCGGAATCGACTGTATAAGTAAAACTTACTTGTTTGTTACATTCCTTTTTTATCTTGCATTTTCCTAACATGTTTATTTAAAATTATAAAACCCCCCTCCTAAGGGCCCACACCACAGGTTTAGCCTAGGGGCCTACAGATCCTAAATACGGCCCTGAAGCATCGAATAACTTAATGGCCCATATTCTAACCTCATTTATAAAAACGATTTTTGCCAAAAGTTCTCTTGACATTTACTTAAAATAATTTATTAAGCACTTTATAATAGTTTATTTAAATTTTATAATAACGAATATAATAAAAATGTTCCAAAAATAGAAGAACTATTTACATTTGATGAAAAAAGTTATTTTGAAATTTACGATAAAAGTACTTTTTCACGAAAAGTGAGGTGAGAATTCGGGCCCATGTTTTCATCTAAATGTTTTATAACGAGTTTACTAAACTTTGAACAGTTTGTTAGGAGGTTATTTCAAATGAAAAATGACATATAAACATAGGTCCTATTCTATTTACTATCTACTACTACTAATACAAAAAATTAAATGTTTCAATAGTAAATTTACTAGTTTAATAAAAAGTCACCGTATAAAAATTAAATAAAATAATAGATAGCTATGTACAAACATTTTAAATTAATTTAATTAATTAAAAAAAAAAATGTTGAACGTAAATTTAAATTTTCCCATTCGCGTTTTTATGTAGCAATATACAAACTAGTTTTTTTTTTATCTTATAGATATTTTCAGTAAATACTGATTCTATTTAATAAAATATAATAATTTATTGAAACGTAAATTAATGACTAGTTGGTTTAAAAACCAACAACTGTTAAGTTCGTACGGATTAAAATTATATCAAGTTCTATATTAAATTATTCGAATACCATTAAAAATTAATTTAAAAATTAAACTTTAAGTTAAAACCGAAACTGAGCACACTCGACTTAGTGTAGGTTTTGCTCTCTGGTTAATATGTTTCATGTTTGAACGGATTGTGTCGATAAATGGAATCAAATATTGTGTACTCAAAAGATTTAGGAATTCTGAATACATACATACACAATTACGCTATGTATACCCAAAAGGCTGTTGCACAAACTCATTTATATGAATTTTTCCAAACATTCCTATTCAGACAAGCAACTTTCTATCTTCATCCACGTTCATGATACCTAGAAATATTCTTACTACTTGGAAACTTTTGCTCACGCAATCTACTCTCTCAATCATACCACTCCATGTACTTATCAGACGTCCACGCAAACGTATACCTTCAATATTATTCACCTATATATTTTTTTAACCAAACATTTATTAGACATTTGCTCAAGATAATCGATCCATGTAATCAGACTAACACTAACTTTTTTTCAATTTTATACTCAATATATAAAATATAATTTTT
Organism: Clivina fossor; assembly: GCA_963966155.1. Lineage (NCBI taxonomy): Eukaryota > Metazoa > Arthropoda > Insecta > Coleoptera > Carabidae > Clivina > Clivina fossor. The sequence goes on along the minus strand of CAWYQG010000393.1, from coordinate 74,994 downwards.
TTCTCGAAACTTTGTAAACTTAAAATTATATAATTTTTGTGGGCACTAGCAAAATCTTTTATGAAAATTTGATTAATTTATTATATTATATTATTTTATTATAGATAACAAATAAAAATATTTTTACACTAGCTTTTTTGAAAGAAATAATACTGAGTATTTTATAGGGTTATAAGCAGAGTGGCGCAGTGGAAGCGTGCTGGGCCCATAACCCAGAGGTCCGTGGATCGAAACCATGCTCTGCTAAAACTTTTTTTAAATACAAAATACATATATTACACATACATATATTTAGTTGTCTCATTATAAAAATATAAATAAACGTAATTACATGTAGCGTGCTTTAAATATCTTATATTACAAAATTTAAAAGAATTGCATATTATTTATAGTTTTACCAAAGAGAATATATCTAGTACTTATAGTATGTAGCAATTTTCTAAAATCTAATGTTTTCTTTCTACCAAAATAAATTTTTTAACGAGCACCAACTATGACCCTAAAATATTTTTTATAATCATCTAAAGCTAAAATTACTTCAATCAGATAAGTGTAGAGACTTCGTGATTGAAGTCAGGAATGACAGTTTGATTTGTCAGTCAGACTGTCATTTCTGATTGTAACGCCCGCTTAAAAGATAAGAATAAAATATAAACGAATATTAATGCAAATAAAAAATGAAATTTTTTTATATAATACTTCTATTTTATCCTGCTTCCTGCTTCTCTTACATCACGTCCAAAGCCAACTTAAAAACTTGACAAGTGACAATAAAAATAAGAAATTACGTTGAAAACGGGACAAAATTCTGCCCAGTTTTCTGGAACGTATAAGTCAGTTTCCGTATACGCGACGCTCATTCCTGCGGGACTGCTCCTAACAGGTGCAAATTTCTATGAATTATATTATAAATGTATTAAAATCAATCAAAATATATTCAAATATATCATTTTTTTAAATATATATTTTGAAATGATATTCTTTTGAACAAAAATAAATAAAAATTTGTAGAAATATATATTTCATTCATATTTTTAATAGTATCGTAATCGTATGATATTAGTACATTTCATGACATAAAATAAATAAATATGTATAATAAATGCAACAAATCTGGTAAGTATAAAATCAAATACATAAAAATATTCATTGATAAGTTTAATATTCGAGTATGTTGATTTTTTGAAATTTTGAAACTAATAAATTAACTAGCTTGATAAATGTAAATTGTAAATCTAAATTCGTATTTTTATATAAAGTTAAACATTTTTATTTGTTATTGTTATAGTATTTGATTTTTTTTAAAAAAAAAAAACATAATTTGTATACTGGTATACTTATGTTTATGATAAAAATATTTTTTCACGAAATACGTAAAATACGCAGACATTCCATGAATATAACATCTATGAGCTAGAGAAATATTTCTACAAAATTGGTAAACTACACTGTAAGAAATCGGTGTAAATTTACAATGTTAATCATGGTAATTTTACAATGAATTTCACTGTAATTTTAATTTTTTTTTGTAAATTTACTAAAATCTGTATATATTAAAGAAATTTTATAATATTAATTGAATTTTACAATTTTTATGTATTTTTACATTTGAATACTTATTTTATGTAATTATACAAATATTTTTATATAACAAAATTAGAAGTATATGGGTAAACCCACATATAGACCACTTTGACATTATCACATAAATGATAAGAAATACGAATAAAAAATTTTTTTATCAAAAGTTGGCAACATTGTACTTTGGTAATATATAATATTATAGGCGCTAAGGGTATATTCTGTAAAAATTTCATTAAAATCGGATAAATAATGCAGGCATAACAAATTTTTAGAAAATTATTAAATTTTTTTTTCGGAAAGTTGGCAACACCGTATTTTAATAAAATTATAATTTATGTGAGCACTATGAGAAACTTTTCTAAAAATTTGATCAAAATCGGATAAATAATGTAGCCACAATGAATTTTTTTTAATTTTAGTATTTTTTTCTAGATAAGTTGGCAACACTGTATTTTGTTAAAATTGCATAATTTCTGCGGGCACCAGCAGAATCTTTAAAGAAAATTTGATTAAAGTCGGTTAAATAACGTTATCATAATAAATTTTTAAAAATTTTAGTAATTTTTTTCTCAGAAAGTTGGCAACACTGTATTTGATTAAAATTACGAAATGTATGTGGGCACTAGGGGACCTATTAATCGCATTACGTAAAGCTAGAGAACAAGAATTTAGGATTGCAATTTGGGATTTAGCAACAATCTACTAAACCAAAAATATATTATCAATATATTAATGAATAAAACTACGCAAAATCCATAATTGAAATATTTATTCATTGTCAGATAATCGCATATTGAATCGACTACAACTACCGCTGCTGATCATAAAGTTCAATAATTAAAGTTCATTACTTTAAATTACGAATTCATAATCTAACTCAATCCATAACTTTTAAAACAGAACGAAATCGACATCATTATACAAAAATGGTACATTTAAAAATCAATAATTTAATAATTGTATCTATATTAAAATTGAGAATTAATAACAATGTTTATGTTAATATTGTTGCAATATTAAACATATTATTAAATTTATAAATAACAAACGACTTATTTCATTGATATTATTTAAATATTTTATATATAATATTTTTATTTTATGACATATATGTAAATTAATTAATGTAATTATGTAAAAAAAATAATCCTTATTTGTGTTTCTGAAATAAGTATGAAAATGTATGATTTTTCATAAATTTTTACAATTTATATTACAGAAACAATAAATATTTGACTAAATATAAAGGAACATTACTTAGATGGTCGATGCCCCAAAATCTAAACCTAAACTTTTATAGGTCCTATGATAAGCTCAAAGAAAAATATTTTATTCATATTATTAAATAAAGTTAAAACAACTTATCAATACATATTACAAAATAATATTGATTTATTTATTAATTTGAATTTCATTATAAATAACATTTAATATATTTTACATGTTTAATAATAAAATTAATATAAATTTAAAAAAATACATAAAATTGATTTAGGCAAATGCTGTCATTTTTACATTACAATATCAACAAAGTGTTATCTTCTTGTCACAATAAAGACTGAAATTTTCAAAATGTATTAAGAATGTATAAACAAACTGTCATTTCATGTTGTGTTATAAATTTCCAAATACATGTTGATTTTTATAGAAATTAAAAAATATTATTGTACAGAAAGTTTCAATCAGACTGTCGTTTTATGCACAAGTACAAGAGTTGGACTTGGTGTAAAAACTAAAAATGTGTTAAATGTTCGGATTGCTCAAATTCTTGTGCTAAAACGCCAGTTTGAATGAGCATTAACATTTAAATTTTTTTAAGATAATAATCATGCTGCTAAAACAGTTTTACGATTTAGTTTTAGTTTCACGATTTAACGCAGCGAAAAAACTTGATCATTTACATTGCCTGTCTGTCTTGATTAATTTTCAGTTACGCTTGCGCAGTGATGACAATTTAAATGTTGTTGAAAATCATTTTTGACTTTACTGTTTACGTTGTTTACATTCCAAACAGTTTTTGATTACATTCAGTACAGTTTTTTTTTTTTCAGTTTAAATTGTTTTGCGTTAAATATGTTTGAAGAAGAATTTATGATTATACAAAATAAGACCTGTACAATCATTTCAAAAATACGAATGCGAAACGTAATATTTCAAATTGTATACTACATAAATAAAATTTTGTAAGTTTATACGATAAATTTATCATCTTCTATATTTTCGCAAATTTTTCTTCTGTTTCTAAAATAAATTTTATTTTAGTATATTAAATACGCCTTTTTAAATTGCTCATTTACATATTATAAATTTAACGTTTCTTTCATAAAAACAAAAATACATCGCTATCTCATGTAACTGAAATCTGATTGGCCGTTCTTAAATCATAAGTGAATTTTTGTTAGAAACCTTGGTTAGGTCAGACTTTGGCTGCGATAAAACAAAGTTTGCTAATGAAACTAAATCCGTCCATTCGCAATGTATTCCTATAAGCTCACATGTTGTTTGGTTCAGAACCACTAGCTCTGCAATAAACCAAAGACCAGTCTGAATGAGACTCAACAATATTTAAAGATTAACCATTAATAAAAAGAGAACTACAAAAATTAATGAATTACGCTATGAATACGAAAATGTTTTCTTTTTTTAATTTCTACTCTCTGTAAATGTTTTTATTTCGCATTCTTCAGGTGTCTTCTTTGCATGAGAACGGATGTGCCTCTTTAAAATATCACTCCTAATAAAAGTTTTCTCACATATTTCGCATTTATAAGGTCTCTCATTTGTATGTATACGAATATGTTCTTTTAAAGATCCACTTCGAGTAAATGCTTTGTCACATATTTCGCATTTATACGGTTTCTCCTTTGTGTGAGAACGAACATGCCGCATTAAATGTTCAATCCTAATAAAAGTTTTCTCACATATTTCGCATTTATAAGGTCTCTCATTTGTATGTATACGAATATGTATTTTTAAATGTCCACTTTGAGTAAATGCTTTGTCACATATTTCGCATTTATAAGGTCTCTCATTTGTATGAGAACGGATATGTCTTCTTAAACCTCCACTTTGAGTAAATGTTTTCTCACATATTTCGCATTTATAAGGTCTCTCATTTGTATGAGAACGTATATGTCGTTCTAAATTAGCATTCCAAGAAAAAGATTTCTTACATAATGTACATTCATGAGACTTTCTTTTCTTCACAGATTCATCATTTTCTTCCGAGTTGAAAATATTATTTTTCTTCAAATCTCTACCAACTTGACAACGTTTTATATCGGTTTCATTCTCAAAATCCGCATATTCTTCCTTAATTATTAATTCCGAATGTAAATCTAAAGATTCTAATTTCAAACTTTCTTCAAATTCAATATTTGTATCATTTTCCAAATCCACTTCAATGTTCTCTTCTTTAATAGCTTCTTCTTTGATACAAACAGCATCAACATTTGTATTATTTTGTTGTTCTGAACTATCTTCAATTTTAATGTTTATATCAGTTTCCCAATCTAGTTTAATGTATTCTTCATCAATATTCTCTTCTTTAATTTCACTTTCATTTTTAATTTCGTTTTTCATAACTTCACCATTTTGCGATTGTTGTTTTACATATCGCTTTAAAATTTCTTGTGATTTAAAACATTTTTCTACAAATTTATACGTTTCATTTAATCGAACAGAACAAACTGAGCAAATACAATCCGATAACTTTTCAGTACATTCCAGCTAAAAGTATAAATTAAAGTCTCTAATTTAAAGACAGCTTAATAAAGAAATATATTTCTACTAATAACACCAAGTCCCTAGGATTTTTAACTAATGTTTGATTGATTTGAAAGATCTAAATTCCATTATAAACTGTATAAATACGTTACTTATTTATGGGGTAGCAAATGATTAATAACTAGCACATAATTAAAAATGGAAGACGATATTTTTACCAGCCTGAACACAGACAATAACATTTTTCTCATAATAGCTATTCCCGCTAATCTTGCAGAAACAAATTTTAGCTTAACAAAAACATATTATAATAATTAATCAACTTATTATAAGTAAACCTAATAAAATAATTGTTTTATGTTATATTTATTGTAAATGTACATGTATTCAAATTACAACTTGTTTTATATAAATCCAAAGATTAACTACAGAAAACATAAATTTCAATTAAACAAAACCAAGAAACGTATTAAAATTTAAAATAGTGTAATTTAGGTTAGGTTAAATGTTTACTGTTCTCAAAAATTATGAAAAAGATAATAAATAAATGATTACTTATCAATTTCTAAGCATATAATTTCGTTTCGTAAACCTGATTAAAGCTAGTATTTTACTTACAATTTCCGATGCAATGGTTTCCAATTTGTATGATAACAATACATTATCCGAATCTCTTGTAGTTAAAGTAAATGTTATATTATCACGACCAGCACATAATCGACAAAGTCCTTCATTTAAACGTTGTTTTAATATACTTTGCGAATCGATACATTGTTTTATAAATTTATAAGCATCATTCAAACCAACAGCACAAATTGTACAGATACCATTCGGTAATTTGATACTGCAATCTACCTATAAAAAAGTCAAAGATTCAGAAATAATAATGTATGTTACAATCATAACAAATTATTTAATTCTTACAATTTTTGGAACAATTGCTTTCAATTTATCCACGAAACATTTGCCTTCTGAATCCAGATTAAATATAGTGAACAATACATTTTTATCACTTGTACATAATTGACAATGTTGCATTAAACTATTCATGATTAAAATTAAATTTTCTACCAAAAAAGCTTCTTACAATAAGTAAAACATAAAAATATTGTATTTGACAGTGTTGGAGGTTAACTTATAAAAATCTGTCACAAATCCAGTTGGCCAGATGAATTTTGTGTAATGTTTCTAGTATAAGAAGAAGAATAAAAAGCATCCTATTTTCGTGGAAAGCACCCACAGAAATAGTGGACAATATATTTTTATCATTTGCATATAAATGACAATGATGCAAAAAACTATTTATGATTAAAAATAAATTTTATACCAAAGAAAGCTTTTTACTATAAGTAAAATATAAAAATATTATATTTGATAGTATTCGAGATTGACTTACAGAAATATGTTACAAATACAGTTGGCCAGCAAAATTTTGGGTAATGTGATGTATAAGAAAAAGAAGAATTGATTATGTATTTTCAAATACTTGTTGATTTTATAGAAATTAGAAAACAATATTCCAGATACCATTTAAATTTTATTATTTTGAGAATCAGAATGAGTAAAATAGATTTTATCAAAATATAATGTAAACCCGTATAGTGAACATTAGCTAATATTTGTAATACAAAATTTAACTGATCCACTACTGAGATGACAGTGACATCATTAGTCAGATATTAGGTGGCGTTTAGTTAATTAGATTTATAAAATAGCTATATACTGTTAGTATTACTGCTTATACATATAAAATATTGTAAAAACATTAATTATTGTAATTATAATTATAAGAATATAATTATAATTATAAAATAAATATTAAAAATTATTACTTAATTATAAAATAATATATTAATTATACAATGCATATGTGTTACTTAGAGTTTAGTACAAAACAAAATTAAAAATGAGGATGTCATTATTCCTGAACTATTCATTCCACATTGTGTTAGTAAAATAGATTATTTATGTATGTATAATAGCTAAATATTGAGTGTGCAAACGCACCATTAGCGCAGCGGTTGCTTTCAAAATTTATTACTTTTCTAGGCGCAGACGATATCAATTGGTCCCTCCCCAACATTATTTCTGTGGGTGCGTTCAATAAAATACGTTATCATTTATTCTTCTTTTTCTTATACTAGAAATATTACATAAAATTCATCAATAAATAAATACTATTATTTTGAGTATTTTTTTAATAATTAAATACTACTAATCATATAATTAAAGAATTTTAAGCAAATATATTTAAGCAACTAAGAAATAATGTAACAAACAAATATATATTATAAACTCTGTACTGTTTTACAAAAAAAGTTTGAGCACCACTGACGTATTCCTAAAGAAACGTGTCACATGTTAACTGGTTTATTGGTTATTTGTGTATTTAATATTGATATTTACTTATAATAAAACTATATAAACTCTTGAAAATACAAAAAGATAAACATGTTTATGTTTACAAAGATCTGTCGCTTATGTATTACTAACAAAGATATCTCGTCAGCTTTGACCAATTACAATTCACCTAACCTTAGTTTATTCGACAAACTAAATCAAATTGCGCCAGGACTTGTAAGTATTATATTTTAGTATGTAATATTTTATATTAAATTTATATATTTTTAGCTAAAAGTAAATAATAATTTACCGAATGGCATATGCAAGACCTGCGTTCTTCAGTTAAACCAAAGTTACAAATTTCTGCAGAGCTGTTTACGTTCGCAAAAAATTCTAGAAAAGTATTTAGAGCAATTACAAAATGAACCATGTGCAGAACAAAGTGAAAGTTATGAAATTGTAATAAATGCAATAAAATTGGAACAAAATAATGCGATCAACTATATGAATGATATGAACATTGAACAAACTGACGAAGAAATTTATAATGCATTTGCGAATTATGAGGAAGAAGAAAATATTGTTGGTGGTTCCGAATTTATTCACGTAAATTTCGAAGATGATAGTAAAGTAGACGAAACGGATATTAACCATTATCTTCCAAATGTCAAGACAGAAGTCATTGAAGAATGTTACGCTGACACTATTGATATAGAATTTGATATGAAAGTAAAAAGAGAATTGGAATGTCCGAGTGAAGACGTAGTCGCATTACTAACTGATATAAAACAAGAAATTACTGAAGAAAATGTTAGTTTATATTAACGATGATAATTTTACCGAAGTGGATGTTGAACACGAAATTAAAACTGAAGAGCATGAAATTAATGGTTTTAAATTTTGTGGTTTTAATGCTGCTGAATGTAGATTGGCAAACAAGATTAAAATGAAATATAATTTAGAATTGGAACGCTTGCTAGACAATAAAACACTTAAGGCTGATATGGAAAATTCGGAAATTAATAAACAAACTGCTAATATTGACGATTGTTTACAACCAGGAACATCTTTTGAGAACAGTCGCAGTTGTGCAGAATCTGTCAGTGATGATCCGAATTTAAAAACAAACAGTCAAACACACGCAGAAAAGAAACGGTTCCAATGTAAAATATGTGAAAAAGTTTGGCTAAGTAAATCACATTTGAAAATACATATGCGTATGCATACACAGGAGAAACCTTTTAAATGTGATATTTGTAATAAAAGTTTTAGTCTAAAGGGCAATTTAAAATCACATATGCGTACTCATACACAGGAGAAATCTTATAAATGTGAAATATGTAATAAAAGGTTTAGTCAAAAGGTCAATTTAAAATCACATATGCGTACTCATACACAGGAGAAACCTTATAAATGTGAAATATGTAATAAAAGTTTCAGTCGAAAGGACAAATTAAAATTGCATTTGCGTACTCATACACAGGAGAAACCTTATAAATGTGAAATTTGTAATAAAAGTTTTAGTCTAAAGAAAACTTTAAAATTACATTTGCGTACTCATACACAGGAGAAACCTTATAAATGTGATATTTGTAATAAAAGGTTTAGTCGAAAGGACAATTTAAAATCACATATGCGTACTCATACACAAGAGAAACTTTTAACGTGAAATTTGCAATTAAAACTTTTACTAACAGTAGCAACTTAAAACTACATTTTTATACACACATCTAAGAATAAATCTATTATATTTTTATGTTCTATGTTAAAATAATTATGACAAAAAATAAAATTGTATTTGGCAATAACTAATAAAATGTATTAGAGAATATAAATATTTGTAAAAAATTTATAGTAAAATATTTATAAGTTTATTATTTCTTGAAGTTTTTGTTTCATGTGTTGTATTCCTACTCAAATATATGTAACACTAAAAATTACAAAAAATATTTGTGCTTTTTAGAATACAGCTAGAGTTGACACATAAAACCTGTCTGGTTGAAACAATGCTCGTTTTTCTTCTAATTTTAGCCCCAGTGGTTTTTTATTGAAAATATTCAAAAATCATGTTCATTTAAGAAATATTGTCAAAAAGTATTATTATTAAATAAAAATTAAGCATTATATATAAATATCAGTTTATATACATGCACTTTTATAAACATATCACAAAATAATTAAAAAAAAAAAACTCAATTATGTCTGGTCTAAAGATAAATAATTATATCTTTTATCAACATCACTCTAATAGCACTGTGAATTGTTTAGCAAATTCAATTTACGTGCTCTGTTAATAATGGCTGTAAGTACGTATGGCAAAATGATTGTAAGAAAAACAATTTTAATTTCAAATCTGTTCTTAACGTAGTTATTTATTTTTAGAAGCAAAATAGGAACTAATTTCTAACCGACCAATGTTCTAATATTTTCTACAATAATAAATCAGATTTTTTTTGAATGTTAAAATAATTAGTTTGTATTTCTGTAATGTTGTTTTGTAGTAAATATTTTTCTTAAGTTTAACGAATAATCATTTACTTATGACGCAATAATTGTAAGTCGATACTAAGTTTCTAAATCAGGTTTTATTTTGTAAAATTACTATATATATATAATTATAAATGTGAACAAAATAATTACCGATTCATTTGCTCCAAAAAATTATTTTAGTATGTTTTTAATTTTAAACAAAAGAGTAAGAGTAAATTTCAATAAAACAAAACGAAAAAAGTATTAAAATTTAATGTAGGTACTCTAAATTAGGTTAGCTTAAATGTGGTCTGTTCTCAAAACTTATGGAAGCGGCAATTAAAAAAAAAATGTTTTCTCAACAATTTCTAAGCATATAATTTTTTTCGTGCACCTGGTTATAGACAGTATTTTACTTACAATTTTCGATGCAATGATTTCCAATTGGTATGATAACAATACATTATCCGAATACATTGTATTTTTAAATTAATATTATATTTATATATAATATAATCGACAAATTTCTTCATTTAATTTTTTTTTTTATATAATTTGAGAATCTAAACATTATATTATAAATTTTCCGAGCATCATTTAATTGGACTGCGCAGGCTGTGCAAATACCATTCGGTATCTTAATTCTACAATTCACTAAAAGAGTAAAATATTTAGAAATACTAATGTACATTACAATCAAAACAATTTAGTTCATTTTTACAATTTCTGGAACGATTGCTTTCAATTTATCTATGATAAGTTTGCCATCTGAATCCAGATTAAGTATAGTTAAAGAATACATTTTATTAATTGTGCATAATTGGTAATGTCGCATATCAAAAAATCTTTCTTGTAATAAGTGAAACACAATAATATTGTATTTGTTTATATTAGAGACTTACCTATAAAACCTCTCATGATGTCAATTGGCCATCTGAATTTTCTGTAATGTTTCTAGTATAAGATCAGTGCCTCTAATTGTCAAATTTATAATTAATTATTTATTTTTTGAAAATTATTATTACGGGATTTTTAAATACGTATCTAAGATTAGAAGTATATGGACCACTTTGACATTATCCCATAAATACTAAAAAATAAGAATAAAAACTTTAAACCTTTTCAGCAAAAATTGGCAGCACTGTTTCAAAATTTAATTTTGTAATTATTATACATATAAAAAAAAACTATCCCGAAAATTTGTTTTAAATCGTACAAATACTATGCATTAAATAAATTTTTAATAGTTTTTCCGGAAAATTGGCAACATTGTATAATAATTAAATTATTTAATTTTTTCAAACATATATTTATTTGAAACTGGATAAAATGTAGCTAAAATAAAATATTAATATATTTTATAAGTATATTATTGAAATAACACATTGTGTATAAAATTCTTTAGACACAGGGATATTGCTAAGTACATTTATTTCTTAGACATATTGCATATTCATATATAAAAAACACATTTTTAGACACTTTGTATATAGCTGAATTTTTTCAATTTTTAGACACACTGCATATTTATCATAGACTAAGATTAGATACACGAGCATTGCCTATTATATTTCGAGATTAGAAAACAAAAACAAATATTTATGAACGAAAATGGCATTATTGTTTTTCAAAATATTCTCCATGAAGATCAATATATTTTTTGCGTGCGTTTGAACGAATTTTCGAAGTCCTTTTTCCACTCCGATTTAGGTATCTTTAAAACATGCATTTTGTGCACATCAACCGCTTCTTCAGGTGTCGGAAAACGTTAAGCTCGCAATTTACTTTCGATGTGCGATAATAAAAAAAAGTCACTGTATGCCAAAAAGGAGTATAGGGCGAATGACCCCATCAAATTGACGTTTTGAGTGCTAAAAAGTCACTTGTTCGAGCCGAGATGTGATATTGTCGTGTGGAGAATGATTTGTCGTCGGCGATTGATTTTTTTATTTCTCCGAAGACTTCTGGCAAAGAAATGGTTGTATACCATTCAGAATTGATCGTTTTACGTTACACCAATAATACGTTTGCCACATGTGCAGTTTTTCCGAAAAAAAAAAAAAAAACAGGCGACCACTTGCTTCAAAATGCTTCGTGCGCAAAAAACTTTTGTTGGATGTAATTCATCTTGAAAAACCCACACAATCGACTGCTGTTTATTTTCGTACTCATCACTCATACGTGTAGATCTACGATCTACGTCACCTGTCACGATATCATAGACATGTTTTAAAGCACCGCGGTCGTATTTTTTGAGCATTTCTTTTGACCAATTGACACGAGTCGTTTTTTATAAGTTTATTATTTGAATAATAAATAAACTTATTAAATCTAAATATAATTTTAAAAATATCATTATTTTTACTGAAATTACTATAAAACTAATAAAAATATATGTATATTAGTATATTAGTACTGTAAGTAAATTTTAATGGAAAAACATATTTCAAGTAATACTGCTACTTGTATTTTAAATAATTTTTAAAACTATTTAATATTTAAATACTTTTTTAGTTCTGGGCTCCGCTATGCATATGCATATTGCACAAAATAATAATTTGTTATAATTGAAACAGTCCGTAAATTAATCCGAATCATTCTTATCCTGAGTATTATCATTGTCTTCATCATCATCATCATCATCATCAAGTTCTATATTCCAGTCTTTTAACTTAGCACTAATTGTGTATTTTCAACATGTTAAAATAATCACTTTGTATTTCTGTAATGTTGTTTTGTAGTAAATATTTTTCTTAAGTTTAACGAATAATTAGGTTAGTTCCTCTTCTTTCACTTCACCGTCAACTGCTTGCGATTTTTTCAGTATGAGAATATCAAGAGGAAAGCGTGTTTATCTATATTATTCATAACACTTTCCTGTTTCCGGACCAGCATCCTGACAATCGATGTTTTTCTGCTGCATACGCACCGCACCGCGCCGCGCCGCGCGTTGAATAACTGCACTGCAACGCAACGCCACGTGTAGCAATAAATTGTCGTTAAACTTCGTTCACGATTCTTGTCCAAGATATCGGGCTTGGTGCGAATGCTTGCTTGTTCTTTTCTCGAAAATATTAAACACATTAGGGTATAGTATTTGTTTTTTTGCTTAAATCGCCATTAATTTATTTTGATGAACTAATTAAATCATTGGTTAATTTCTTGAATAAAGAAAAATGCATTGACCTTGCAAGGGGATTTGAACTCGGGACATTTTGCTTTCTCAGCAACTAGATCACAACAAGATAATAATGCATTTTTATAAATTTTGAATTTAATCCAGTCGAGTATATCAAAATAAATTAATGGCGATTTAAGAACCAAAACTTAAAACAGCACCAATCCGAACCTTTTACAATTAATCATATATTATTAACAAGTTCGGAAAATTATTGTATATTTAACATTTTTAATTCATTATTTCATTTTATAATTAGAAGTTTTAAATATTTTTTTAAAATTTATTTTAAATAACACACTATTTTTAACATAGTAAAATATCTTTCAGAACTTAATATTTTAAAATAAAACGGCTTTGGATTGTATTGTTTTGTATTAATATTCAACGTGCTCAACGTACGTCTTCATCAGGAAGAAAAGATACAAATGACATTTATAGTAAATAAATAGAAAATGGGAACAAGTTTCCAGGTAACAAAATACAAATAACTAGCTCATAAAATTTATATATTCTTAATTAAGGCAATGGTTTAAATAAAATTTGACTTTCTTTAACTAAAATTTATAAATTTTATAATCTATGTACTTACTTGTATTTTGTTACCTTGTAACTTGTTATCATGTTCTGTTTATTTACTATAAATGTTTGTCGAAACGTCAACTATTAATAAATATTAATAAAGCCGTTTCAGTTTAATCTATTTCGGTTTAAATATGACATTTATTATATTTTATTTTTATTTTATTTTGTATATTATACATATCAATAATCAATCAATACAAATGTATCATTTCTTTAATTTATTTCTGATTTGTTAATTACTAATTATTTGGACATTTCTAAGATGAAATATTTAAAAGCTAAAATAATTTTGTTATTTAAAAAATAGCAAAAATGTGGTTTTTTTTTTGAAAAAAAGATTTTTTTTAAATTTTTTAAAATACAAAAAAATTAAAAAAAAAATATTATTCTACATAGAATATTATATCTCAGGTATTTTAATTATCGTTTTTGTAGAAAATAGAGTCAGTTAAAAATATGCTATTTTTTATTTTATATAAATCAATTAATAATATTAAATTTATTATTGAATTATTAATTCAACATTGATTATGTAATTTTCCGAACAGTCAGTAACAATAAATAAGTTGTATTAAACGAATATTCAATATTAAGTTTAACATGTTTTGTATTTGAGCTACGTGTCTGAACATAGCAATTAGAACCGTGTGAATTAACGTTAATTCAATTTTATGATCATGCAGCGGTAATTGATTCAATATATGATTATCTAATAATGAAAAAATATTTGAAATACGGATTTTGCGTATAGTTTTATTCATTAATACATTGAAATATTTTCTTGACCTAACCTAACCTACCCATCACCTCTCCGTTAAGTGTTAAAGAAAAAAATTAATACGCTTTTTTTAAAGACATTCTTAATATTCATAATATTAATTTAATTTAATTCTATTTCATTTGGTTATTCGATAAATTGTTTTTCGATGAATTGGTACTTCGGTGAATTTGTTTTCGGTGAACGGTTTTCGGTGAATTGTCCGGATACCGATTTGGAATGTGTAATGCAGACAAACCTATATCAATATCAATCATACTTTTAATTTGAAACTCAAAATTAATTTCAAGCTTATACTGTTTGTACGATTTAAAACAAATTTTCAGGATAGATTCTTTTTTATGCATAATAATTTTAAAATTTAATTTCTATACTTTTGGTAAAAAAATATAAAATTTGTATTCGTATTTCTTAGTATTTATGTGATAATGTCAATATCTACTACAGATATTATAGATAAAGAATATAATCTAAGTAAAAAATTAGTCGAAGAAATTATTTACATTAAAATCCAAATTATATATTAATAACAGAAGGCGTAGAAGGTCATAATATTTTATTTTCGAATTTTACATGATTTATTTCTCTTGATTGTGGTGAAAAAAAATCGTCAAATTTGAGTTTTTACTGTATATTGTTGACGTATTTTGTGGTCTAGTATTTTATTAAAATTTCATTGTAATTTTTAAGTATTTAATTAAAAGTAATGCGAGTAGAAATATGCATATTATTACAAATTAAATATTATTAAAATATAATAAATTAAATAAATAAATAAATTTATTAATAAATTAAAAGAAAAATTAAATAATTGAATAAATATTTATTTCATTATACAACACAGTCAGTTGCTGACTGCAGAACCGCACGGACGTGTCAGTGCATTCTGCAATCGAGCAAAATGAGTGAGGAAAAATGTCCTATATGTACTAATGTATGCAAAAGAACAGAAAGTTGTATAGGGTGTAATGGTTTGTGTTCGGAGGTATTCCATACTACGTGTGTCAGATTGCCAGCAGATGTAATGCATATTTTGTTAAACTACAAACAAATAAAATGGTTTTGTAGTGGCTGTATAAATAGTGTAAATTTTAGTGCTAAACTTTGGATGAAGAAGCAGGAAGAAAAATATGTACAGCAGGAAAAGAATGTTAAAAACATGCAGAAACAGTTAGATAAATTGACAGCGATAAATGAAGAAATTAAAAAAAATATTCAAGATGTTCATGTAGAAGAAAAAAAATCGTATGCTAGTGCAGTGGTAACGCAACGAAATGTTATAATTAAGCCAAAAACGATAGAACAAACATCGAGGGAAACAAAAAACGAAGTGAAAAAAAGAATTGATCCTGCTGCAGTAAAAGCGGAAATAGTTAGTGTGAAAAATATAAAAAAGGGTGGAATTTTAGTAGGATGCCACGATGATGCATCATCAGAAAATTTAAAAAAGTCGGTTGAAGAAAAATTTGGTGATAAATATGAGGTAACAATAGCAACAAAAAGCAAACCAAGAGTGAAAATAATGGGAATTGAAAGAGACGAGCAACTTGAGGAAATAATATTAAAATTGAAAAGTCAAAATGAAAAATTAGCAAATGCTGAAATAAAACTATTACATTTAATCAGGCCAAAAAATTTAAGAACTAATATAGCTATTGTGGAAACAGATGAGAAATCTTTTGAAATTATGATAAAACTTGAAAAAGTAAATATTGGTTGGAAAAAATGTTTTGTTAAAGAAGATTTACATTTATTCAGATGTTATAATTGCTCTGGTTACAATCACAAGGCAGAAAATTGTAAAAATAAAATAGCATGTTCTAAATGCGGAGGTGATCACAAGAGATCTGAATGCCAAAATACCGTCCCGAATTGTGTTAATTGTTCAGTAATTAATGAAAAATTAAAGCTAAAATTGAACACATCTCATGAAGCCTGGAGTGAAAATTGTAGCGCTCATAAAAGAAAGATAGAAGAATGTAAAAAAAGAGTGAATTACGTTGTAAATGAATAGCAACCACAGGAAAGCCGGGTAACAAATAATAAATGCAATGAAATATTGTACTTAAATATTCAAAGTTTTCTAGCACATAAAGATGAAATACAGGAATTGATAGTGGACCATAATCCTTTAATAATTTGTTTGAGTGAAAGCAGAATAACAAATGAAATTGAAGACAGTGAAATAAAAATATGTAATTACAGTGCCGTGCGTTGTAATTCTATTTCGAGACAAACAGGTGGTGTTTTAGTGCTTATTAAAAATTATGTGAAATATGAAGTAATAGAAAATTATGCTTTAAATTTGGATTTGTGGTATTTAAACTTAAAAATATACGTGAAAAATGAACAAATCATGATGTGCACATTATATAGATCTCCAAGTTCATCTCAAGTGGAATTTATAAACCATATTGAAGATTGGTTGGACAATTGTGATTTAAATAATAAAATAATTATTGTTGGTGATTTTAATATAGACTGGAAAAGTAGCTCTACTTATGAAAAAAAGTTGAAAACTGTTGTAAATCAATCGGGTATGAAACAACTAGTGACTGAAGAAACACGTATAACTGCAACTTCCAGAACTCTTATAGATTTAGTAATAAGTAATGATTTTTATTTAAATATAAATGTATTAAGAAATCCAAAAATTACCGATCATGACATTTTAAAAATTGAACTTGACAATATAAAATTAGATTCTAATAAAAAAATTAAGATTAAAAACATAAATTACAATGTATTAGAAAATAAATTATTAGGTAAAAATTGGTTATATAATTGCTGTGACGTAAATATATTATATAATAACTTTGTCAATAATGCTTTAAATTCATTGCATTCTGCAGTTACTGTAAAGCTTAAAGATAGAAAAAATATGTATAAATCTTGGTTTTATGTAAATTCTATAAAAGAAGCAAGAAAAAATAGAGACAATTCTTATAAAAAGTATTTGATCACTAAAAATAACAAAGATTGGAATGAACATAAAATATTTAGAAACAAATACATATCATTAGTAAGAATAGAAAAAAATAATTATTTACATAATAAATTAGATAAATGTAGAGGTAATTCAATAGTAATGTGGAAAACAATGAAAGAAATTATATCAACAAAAGTAAAGTGTTTAGAAAAAGAAATTATTTTTGAAAATAGAATATTAAATAATAATTCCACCATAGCAGAAAATTTTAACAATTATTTTATATCAAGTGTACAAGATATTATAAGTTCAATACCCTTTACCAATGCACAATTTTATATGCAAAGGTATACAACAGAAAATTTTGATGAATTTACTAAAATAAATTTAATGCAATTAAAAAATGTTATTTTTAGTCAAGCGCAGCATAAAAGTAATGTCGATGAACTAAACTGGATATTTTTGCGAAATTCATTTGACGTCATTGGTTATCCGCTGTTAAATTTTATTAATTTGTCGTTGGAAAAGGGTATTGTACCTGATAACTTAAAAATTTCGACAGTTTGTCCGATACCAAAAATTACTGGTACCAAAAAAGCAAATGAGTTTAGGCCAATAAATATGTTACCTGCGATTGATAAAATTTTAGAAATAGTAGTAAAAAATCAATTATTAGAATATTTTAATAAATATAGCTTATTTTCAACGGAACAATCTGGATTTAGAACTAAACACAACTGTGAAACTGTTATTCAATTTATAATAACAGAATGGAAAGAAGCAGTGGATAATGGAGAAACAGTTGTAGGTGTTTTTCTAGAATTAAAAAGAGCATTTGAGACAATTGATCGCAATATTTTGTTAAAAAAATTAAATAATTATGGAATAACAGCTACAGTTTACAAGTGGTTTCAAAATTACTTAACTAACAGAAAACAGGTAACAAAATATGGCGATTACGTATCAAATGTACTGGATTGTAACGTTGGTGTGCCTCAAGGTAGTGTTTTAGGACCAATATTGTTCATAATATATATCAATGAAATGCCAAAAATATTAAAAAAACTGTAATATTCAATTATTTGCTGACGATACATTAATTTATTTTAATCACAAAGATCACAATAAGATAATAGAAATAATTAATTTAGAATTAAAAATAATTTACAACTGGCTTGCAGTAAATAAATTAAAATTAAACGAACTAAAAACAAAAAGTATTATTATAGGCAAGCAAGGAATTTCAAATTGTAGCAAAGTTTGAGAACCCCAGTACGCCAAAAATGCAAGCATGCCAGCGGTGAGGAAGGGAGTCGAGGGAGAGTCGTTGACGAGATATGAGAAAGAACGCTTTGTAACCAACACGAGTTCTTTTGTTATTCATTAAACATTAAAATCACATTATCTGTATTTGTTTATTTAAATTTAATAATTTCATATTTGTGTAGCATCTAAAGTAGTGTTAATAAACGTTATTAAGTTATAAAGTGCATTTCATGTGTTTTATTGACTGCAAACATAACCAACTTTAACCTGCATGCTAAAGTGGCGTCCCAACATAGCGGCCGAAACCAGTGTTTAAATAGTTTGTGTAATTTTAATTAGACATTTTCTGGTGTTCTACGAAATACCCGTGTCGATTAAATACAACTAAAAACTGTTTATTGTAATTCAAGTGTGTTAATATGAGTAATGAATAAGTACTGTTTGGTGCAAGTGTAAAAAGATCATTATTGAGACATTTGTTTGTGTCCAATACATACAAATATATCTATTGAGACATTTGTTTGTGTCCAATACACAAGGTAAATACACACAAATATATTTATTGAGACATTCGTTTGTGTCCGGTAAAATTATATGAACCGTTGCATGGACATATTTTAACTTCAGTGCATATATACCGCGTCATTCGTCGCCGTGTGTGGTCGTGCGCTGTTGTTGTACAGAATAACTCCAGTGACGCTCTAACTTTTTTCGAGTATATTTTTATATTTTTTGATTATTTTTTTTTAAATAAAAATAATTAACACAAAGTTAAACAAAATGTCAAAAAAACTAGAATCAATCACTCTCACAAATGAACAATTCGAGCAACTTCTCACGCGTGTTACGGGTTCTTTAAGTGCAAATGTTGAACATCTTAGAAATAATGCTACCGATAGTCCGGTGCCGATTATTCAAAATTCCGGAAGTTTTGCGAAATGTACGTCTAGATTTGATGGAGGTGCATCGTCAGATGTTGACGCTTTCCTGGATGCAATAATAATTTATAAAGAGTGTTTAAACATAACCGATGAGAACGCATATAAAGGTTTACCAATGTTACTTGAGGGTTACGCGGCCACATGGTGGAAGGGTATTAAACAAACAATTTCTTCTTGGGATGATGCTGTTAAAACATTACGAGAAGTGTATTCCAAAAAGTTACCGGCACACTTAGTGTACAAAGAAATTTTTTCTCGTGAACAAAACGGAAACGAATCGACCGAATTATTTATTTGTCACGTACGCGCGTTGATAGCACAATTGCCATATAGTTTGGAAGAACGTGTTCAATTAGATATGCTGTACGGTCAGTTGCATAAAAATATTCGCCAGCAAGTAACGAGAAACGAATTTGACACTTTCCATAAATTGATTCAACGAGTTCGGGATATAGAAATCTCTACGAAAGAAGTAACTAAAACTGAAGAGAAACATACGGATAAACACACTCAGCGTATAAGATGCTCATATTGTAAACTATATAGTCACCTAATCTCAGAGTGTCGAAATAAAAAAAAATCTGATAATAAAAAGAAGAAATAAACGGTCACCCCAGAACGAACCGTATCAAAACCAAACCCAAACATTTATTGTTACGGTTGTAAAGCACCCGGAGTGATACGTACAGAATGCTCAAATTGCAACAAAACTAAGAAGAGTGAAGTAGAAGCAAACATTGGAAACATAACTTTCTATGAAGCACAAATTGGAACTCAATTTCATAGACCAAATCTATCAGTCAAAATTGATGGTCTTCAAGGCATAGTTCTGGCTGATACTGGTGCAACAAGAAGTATTGCTGGCAAGAAACTTTTCGAAAATATTAAACATTCACACCCAATTGAAATCGAAGATGTGAAAGTTACTCTTGCAGATGGGAATGAGCAACAGTTAAAGCTTCCATGCATAGAAGTGAATGTGGATTTAAATGGGAAAATAGTACCAACAAAATTGTTATCTCTTTCAACGCCACACGATAACAGAACTCTGTTAGGTATGGACTTCTTAACACAAGCTGAAATAGTACTTGACACCGCTAAAGGAGAATGGTATTTTAGAAAGGAACCAGAAAGAAAATACTCATTTTCACCAACTGTATCAGAAATAAATCAAGTTGAATGCCAAAGAAATTTATATGAAGATATAAAACTGCGGGGAAATGAAGGAGAAGATCTAACATTAGAACAACGAGAACGTGTTAATGTTCTACTTACGAGTAACATGAGCATTTTCACACAAGGGGGAGAGCCAACTCCTTTTGCCGAACATCGAATAAATATCAAAGATGGTCAGTCACCAATCTCCGTACCACCGTTCAGAATGGCAAAACCAAAAAAGGAATACCTTCAGAAAGAGATCAATGAACTTCTTGATAACGGGATAATAGAAGAATGTGAATCTGTCTGGGCTGCTCCAGTGGTTTTAGTACCAAAAAAGGAGGGATCATATAGGTTATGCATTGACTATAGACGGTTGAACGAAATCACAATCACGGATTCGTATCCAATGCCACGGATTGACGAATTGCTTCACGCTGCGAAACAAAGTAATTTTATGACAACGATAGATTTACGCGCAGGCTACCATCAAATCAATCTTCATCCCGACGACCGAGATAAGACTACGTTTACCACGCCGTTCGGAACTTTCCGATATAATAGAATGCAGTTCGGATTCAAGAATGCACCATGCAACCTTCCAACGGATGATAGACCGGTTTAGAGCTGGATTAGACGTCACTATTTTGGCTTATCTTGACGATTTGATAATAATCTCAGAAACATTTGAAGATCATTTATGTGATCTACAGAAAGTATTTGATCGGCTCAAGCAATTTAAATTGAAGGCAAATCGAAAGAAATGTGTATTTGTACGACCAGAAGTTGAATATTTGGGACACGTACTAACGCGTTCAGGGTTGCAAATCAATTCTAAAAAAGTAGCTTCAATTCGAGATATGCCGATACCAACAAATATCAAACATTTGAAGACCTTCCTACAAACCTGCTCTTGGTACAGAAAATTTATAGATGGTTTCTCTAAAATAGCCAAACCATTGACTGATCTCACAAAGAAAAATGCTACTTGGAAATGGGAAGAGTCACAGCAAGAATCATACGATAGTTTGAAAATTGCTCTTACAAGTGCTCCTATACTTGTTCAAGCAGACGAGTCAAAATCATACATATTGAGAACAGACGCTAGCAACTATGCACTAGGAGTTGTCCTACTACAACAACATAACAATGAGGAGAAACCTGTGGAATATGCTAGCCGTCTACTAACATCAGCTGAAAGAAACTACAATACAACAGAGCGAGAAGCCTTAGCCGTTGTCTGGGCCCTGGATAAATTTCGAGGATATGTTGAATGCTCGGAAATATTAATCTGTACAGATCATCAACCACTTCGATGGCTTATGTCGTTAAAATCTCCAACAGGAAGATTAGCCAGGTGGGCTTTACAAATCCAAGCTTACAACCTACAAATACAATATATACCGGGTAAAGCAAATGTAGTAGCTGATACGTTATCAAGACCCATGTGTGATCAACAGAATAACAAAACATGTGATCTGTGTACAGTAACCATAGAAATACCTAGAAGACCTGCTATTGACATTAGGGAAGGACAATTAAGTGATCCAGAAGTAGCCAAAATCATTAAAGATTTTGAAGAAGTACCAATGAATGAGAATTCCACTCGTTGGGCTCAAAGAGGATATCTTCTGATGAATGGTATATTATACCGTTACGATGCAGATACAGAGACGGAAGAAGCGCAGAGAGTTATACCCAAAGATGAAATACCTGAAATTCTCAGAGAGTATCATGACTCGCCTACTGCTTGCCATGACGGAATTGAAAGAACATTAGGTCGAATCAAGAAAGAAGTGTCGCCTACTACCTATGAAATTGCTGATGTCAACAATCCGGAAATTGGACTAGGTAAGCATCATGTATCTGAATTAACCCCATTTATAGGTTCTAGCGATGCTGAATCAACACCCATCTACAAAAAACGAGGTAGAGGGCGTCCGAAGAAAACTCATCCTAGTCACTCGGTGAGGCCACCTTCTCGCGACTAGAGGGGGAGGATGTAGCAAAGTTTGAGAACCCCAGTACGCCAAAAATGCAAGCATGCCAGCGGTGAGGAAGGGAGTCGAGGGAGAGTCGTTGACGAGATATGAGAAAGAACGCTTTGTAACCAACACGAGTTCTTTTGTTATTCATTAAACATTAAAATCACATTATCTGTATTTGTTTATTTAAATTTAATAATTTCATATTTGTGTAGCATCTAAAGTAGTGTTAATAAACGTTATTAAGTTATAAAGTGCATTTCATGTGTTTTATTGACTGCAAACATAACCAACTTTAACCTGCATGCTAAAAAATAAAATTTTAAATGAAGGATTAGTTATAAAAATAGGTAATTCTACTATTGAATACGTAAATGAAATTAAATATCTTGGTATAATTATGGACAGTAAATTGAAATTTAAAGAGCACGTAAATTATTTATGTAAAAAAATTGCAAAAAAAATTAGTTTTCTTGCGAGAATAACCAAAAACATGAGTGTAGCTTCAAAATTACTAGTATATAACACAATTGTTTTACCACATTTTAACTATTGTTGTAGTATATTACTTTTAGTGAGCAAAGAATGTTTAGAAAAATTGCAGAAACTACAGAATAGAGCAATGAGAATCATTTTAAGATGTAACAGATACACAAAAGTAAGTACAATATTACAAACTTTAAATTGGTTCAACATTGAAGATTTTATTTATATAAATGCAATGACATTTATTTACAAAATTTTAAATAATTTAATGCCGGAGTATTTATGCAACAAAATTTGTCTCAGTAGTCACTCATATGATACAAGAAATTGTAACAATATATACAAAAAAAGAAAATATACAACTTTTGGCCAAAATGTTATTTTTGATAAAGGCATAACCATGTTCAATAAATTAAATTCTGAAATAAAAAATTCTAAAAATGTCATTGCATTTAAAAAGAAATTAAAGTCATCCATGCGATCCAATGTTTTGTAATACGATATATTATGTCATATAAGTATAGTACATATGTATAATATTATCTGTGTAATTGTAAACTAATTAGAAAAAATGTAATAGCAATAGCTAAATAAAGACTTATTTTACTTTTACTTTACTTTACACAACACGCAACAAAAAAATGTCAGTTTGTGTCTCGCATTTTCTAAGTAAAATCATTTATACATACATACATACACAATCACGCCATGTACCCAAAAGGGTGTGGCACAAACTCTTTTTATCATTCCGAAATCAGTCGCCTCCAAACATTCCTATCCAAACAAGCAACTTTCGCTTCATCCACATTCATAATTCCTCTCATACATGCTCTTCTATTCCTACTACTTGGAAACTTTCGCTCACGCAAAACAATCTCAATAATACCTCTCCAACCACTCATCGGACGTCCACGCAAACGAATACCATCAAAATCATACAAATAAATCTTTTTAACCAAACGTTCATTAGACATTTGCTCAGTATGACCGAACCATCTTAACTGACTAACACCAACTTTTGCTACAACATTTTTTTCAATTTCACACTCATCATACACTAATCTATTTCGTACCCGATCTCTCCTATTTACACCACATACCCCACGTAAAAATCTCATTTCCACAGCAGTCATTTTCCGTTTATGCTTTTGCAACCAAACCCAACATTCACTACCATACATCAATGTAGGCACCAAAACTGCATTGTATATACTCAAACATTATTGTACATAAAGTGTCATTCAGACTATCGCTTTAATTTTACGCACAAGCACAAAAGTTTCACCAATTTCGGGATAATGGAAAGAGTTTGTTCCACATCCTTTTGGGTATAATAATAATAATAATAATAATAATAATATTTATTTTTGCATAATACCATAGATACAGTTTTGCTTCGTCATATACAATATACATGTTTGCAATAATTATAATAAATTTAATATAAATATATATATATATATATATATATATATATATATATATATATATATGTATATATAAAACGACATATGCCAATTAATCTTAATGTTGTTAAATTTATGTCGAATGAGATTATTCTTTTAACGAAATACAGAGGAACAATACATAAATAATATGACAAATAAATATCAAACATCAAAGAACAATCAAAATGATAAAACTAAAACTTATTCTAATGACAATATAATAAAAATTTAGTACTAGTCAATATTTAAAAATTCTTCTATTTTATAAAAGCTATGTTGCAAAAGCATTTGTTTAATTTCTAATTTAAATTTTTTATCATCTGGTTTTTGAATACGTTCAGGTATTTTGTTATATAATGTAATACAGTTGTACTTAGGTCCCGTTTTAAATTTGCTTGAATTATGCATAGGAACTGCTAATTTGTTTTTTTCTCTAGTATTATATGAATGTATATTATTATTTTTGGTAAACGAATCAATGTGAGTTTTAGCATACAGAACACAGTTTAAAATATATAATGAAGCTAAAGTTAGAATTCCAAGTTTTTTAAATAATGGTTTGCAATGATCCCTAACATTTGCTTTTGCAATTATCCTTACAACTCTTTTTTGATTTAGAAATAATCTATTCCTCTCAGTGCTCCAGTACCACATCATGATACCGTAATTCAAAATTGACTGAAACAGACTGAAATAGGCTATACGTAGTATGTCAATTTCAACCTGTCTCGATAAATTATTAAATAAAAAAATTAATTTAGCAGTTTTATTTGTTATATTAAGAACATGGTCATCCCATTTTAGTTTAGAATCTATCAAAATTCCAAGAAATCTTGAACAGGCTGTTTCATCTTTTTTACCGGATAAGGTAATAATTTTTGTTTTTTCTTCATTGAGATGAAGCAAATTATTGTTGAACCAATTACTTGCGTCTTGTAATATATTTTTGCGCAATGTTAATATGTCTTCATTTTAAAACATACAATGAATAATGTAGAGGACCTATAACGGATCCTTGTGGAACTCCATGATTTGCACTTTTATAATTAGATTTTATGTTGTTTACAATTAAACATTGTTGTCTATTATCTAAATAAGATGCTAGCAATTTATTTACCATAATAATACCATAAAGATCTAATTTATTTCTCAGAATTTTATGAAAAATACAGTCGAAGGCTTTTGTTAAGTCACAAAGCACTAAATATACCGTGTGTTGACTTGGACCGTCATACATAGGGATTTAGCATGTAATATCAGACATGTGCGATTTCCTGCTTCCCAAATTATTTTACAAAAAAAACTTTGGGATAAATGTTTTAGGAAACACTTTTTTACATGTAAATCAATCAACAAAATTTTTAATTTGGAACCATCCCAACGTCAGGAATTAGCCCTAAATTTGTCAAGAAATTGACTGAAAATGGCATTAATCGTGAAATTGAAACAAAAATACAACAAATGCTAAATGCTATATGCCATTTCACGGCTACTGCCATTTTCCAGTCAATTTCTTAACAACTTTAGACCTAATTCTTGACGTTAGGAAAGTTTCAAAAAAAAATTAGTAATTGATTTATATGCAGAAAAGTATGCCCTAAAACATTTATCATAAGGTTTTTTTTGTAAAATAATTTGGGAAGCAGGAAATCGCACATGTCTGATTTTACAAGCTAAATCCCTATGTACGACGGCGATGGTCCAAGTCAACACACGGTATATATATATGTAATTTTATCGACAAAACATAAGACACTATGATGCGACCAGTATTTCTAGGCTATAATTACTCAACTACTTTATAAATTTTTAAAAATACATATAATATCAGAACTATATTACAAACATTATTGTACTATGATATATTATTAACGGAATAAAAAGGTACATTATGTATATGTAATATTACAGTTATTTTAAGAAATGCTGTCAGATATTTTCCACAAATAGCTAAAATTTATTTAGTTCTGTAATAATATTGTTGGTATAATTACATATGTATATATAAATTTACCTATAAAAGATGTATTTTGAAATGAATGAATTACACTGGGAATATTTGATTATAGTATTATTACACCAAAATATATGTACTAATTCTCATTATTTTTAATGAATTATTACAGATATTAATATGCAAGCTGTAATTTTAACATAATTTATGAAGTTATACCAACAATATGTAGGTATGTGATGCCATTTGGAGAAAGTAAAGCAATTTTACATAATTCATGTGATTATTATCGAATTATGTACAAAATTACAGAATTCTGTGGTAGAAATATAAAATATTTATGGTGTAAAATGAAATTACAGATTTTTTATAGTAAAATTTTAACACTATTTTTCTGTAACTTCGCTATTTTTTTTCTACATTGTAATCAATGGTCAAACGTCCATATTTATAATATAAATTATAAATTTTTAATCTGAAATATTCCGGAATGCAGTTATTTATTCTTTTACTAACATTTTACTTTTAATAATAACCAAAATGTAACGACTAAAATAATGAGTGTAGTCGATAAAAAGAAATTTCTAAATACCTATAATTTTTATTCGAAACATCTTCTTTCTGTTTAATTCACACGTTTAAAAATGTGTAGCACCAATTATTGGAGAGATATGATTTGTTAAACAATTTGTTCAGATAGAAGTATCTTGTGACAACATGTCTTCTGTCAGCTCATGTAAAAAATAATTTTAAATTATTTTCTGCTATAAATATTATTAACTAACAACAAAATATTACGGAATTGTAAGTAAACAAAAATTTATAGCCTAACTTCCTTTATAAGTACGTCTACGTATATCAAAAATAGGACATTCTATTAATAATGATATAAATAACAATACATACCTTGAGCTTTTAATACTATCATTTTTCCTTCAATCTTTATTTTAAATTATAATAAATAATTAATAAAGCTTTGTAAATGCTTTGCTAGGAAAATGACATTTCTGACAAGCAAACTACATCGAGAAGTACTTTATTTCCCTATTCATAGATGGCGCTGATAAACGTTATTTGTAAAAATATAACAATTTTAAACATATTGTTGTTGTAAATATATTTTTAATAAAATATATTTTACAATTTGGTTTATTAAATTATTGTATATTTTAATTGTTTAACATTAATGGTTAAATAATAAACTACTTTAAAATGTAGTTGAATTCCTTGTTCATAGATGGTGCTGATAAACGTTAGTTGCAAAAATATAACAAATTAATGAATATTGTTATTGTAAGTATATTTTTAATAAAATATATTTTACAATTTTGTCTAATATATTATTGTATATTTTAATTGTTTGACATTAATGGTTAAATTATAAACTACTTTAAAAAGTACTTTATTTTTGTATTCATAGATGGCGATAGTAAACTTTAATTGTAAAAATATAATAATTTGATGCATATTTTTATTGTAAATATATTTTTAATAAAATGTATTCTACAGTTTTGTCCATTATATTATTATATATCTTAATTGTTCGACATTAATTGTTAAATTATAAACTACTTTTAAAAGTACTTGATTTCCGTAAGCATAGATGGCGCTGCTAAACGTCAGTTGTAAAAATATAACAATTTAATAAATATTGTTATTGTAAATATATTTTCAATAAAATTTATTCTACAATTTTATTTATTAAATTATTGTATATCTTAATTGTTGCAAATGATTTGAAAACAATGTGTTATTAGTTAAAAAAATAATTTTTAAATGACGTCTCCTGTGTAGTTATTGGAAGTGGTTTCTTAAGTAGTTTGTCTAACACGTTGACTCGTTACTCTGGTTTCTCTTCAGTGCGAATAAATCTTTCGCCTTTTACGTTCAGCAAACAGGACGCTGCTATTTATTCTTCTTCTTATACTAAAAACATTACGCAAAATTTATCTGGCCAACTGGATTTGTGTCAAATTTTTATAAGTTAACCTCTAATACTATCAATTACAATATTTTTATATTTTACTTTTTATAAGAAGCTTTTTTTGGTAGAAAATTTAATTTTAATCATGAATAAGTTTATGCACCATTGTCAATAATGTTAAGTGACAAAAATATATTGTTCACTATACTTGATCTGGATTCAGATGGCAAACGTTTCGTAGTTATATTGAAAGCAATTATGCCAGAAATTGTAAGAATGAAATTATTTGTTTTGATTGTAATATACATTATTGTACCTGAATCTTTTACTTTCTTTATTTTAGGTAGATTGCAGGATCAAATTGCCGAATGGTATTTGTACAATCTGCGCTGTTCAGTTGAATGAAGCTTATAAATTTATAAAACAATGTTTCAATTTTCAAATAATATTAAAGCAATATTTAAATGAAGAACTTTGTCGACTATGTGCTGGTGGTGATAATATAACATTTACTTTAACTACAATGGATTCGGATAATGTATTGTTTTCATACAAATTGGAAACCATTGCATCGGAAATTGTAAGTAAAATACTAGCTTTAACCAGGTCAACGAAACGAAATTATATGCCTAGAAATAGATAAGTAATCATATATTTATTGTCTCTTCCATAATTTTTGAGAACAGACAGATTTAACTTAACCTAATTTAGAATATTTCAAATTTTAATACGTTTGTTGGTTTTATTTAATTAAAACTTATGTAAAATAAGTTTTAATTTAAATACATGTACATTTACAATAAAAATTACATAAAACAATTATTATTGTATTAGGTTTACTTATAATAAGTTTATTAATTATTATATAATGTTTTTGCTAAACTAAAATTTGTTTCTGCAAGAGTAGTTGGGAATAGCTATTATGAGAAAAATATTGTTGTCTGTTTTCAGACTGGTAAAAATTTTGTTTTGTATTTTTAATCATTTGTTACTTCATAAGCAAGTAACGGACGTATTCACACAGCTTGTAGGGGATTTAGATCTCACAAATAAATCAAATATTAGTAAAATATCATAGGGACTAGGTGTTACTAGTAGAAATATATTTCTTTATTGAGATCCCTTTAATCCGGAGATTTTTATTATATGTAATATATAATTTTAATTTATATTTTAGCTGGAATGTATTGAGAAGTTATCGAATTGTATTTGCTCAATTTGCTCTGTTCGATTAAATGAAACGTATAAATTTGTAGAAAAATGTTTTAAATCGCAAGAAATTTTCAAGCGATATGCAAAACAACAATCGCAAAATAGTGAAGTTATGAAAAACGAAATTAAAAATGAAAGCGTAATTAAAGAAGAGAATATTGATGAAGAATACATTAAACTAAATTTGGAAACCGATGTAAATATTAAAGTTGAAGAAAGTTTAGAATCACAAAATAATACAAATTTTGAGTTTGTTTGTGTGAAAGAAGAAGCTATTAATGAAGAATTCACTGAAGTAGATGTGAAATATGATACAAATATTAAATCTGAAGAAAGTTTGAAATCAGAATCTTTAGATTTACATTCAGAAATAATAATTAAGGAAGAATATTCTAATTTTGAGAATGAAACTAATGTAAAACGTTGTCAAGATAGTAGAGATTCGAAGAAAAATAATATTTTCAGTCCGAAAGAAAATGGTGAATCTGTAAAGAAAAGAAAATCTCATAAATGTACATTATGTGAGAAAACTTTTACTGATAGTGGAAAATTAAGGAAACATATCCGTTCACACGCAAAGGAGTGCAAAATATGTAAAAAAACATTTACTCGAAATGGATCTTTAAATGCTCATATTCGTATACATACAAATGAGAGACCTTATAAATGCGAAATATGTGAGAAAACATTTACTCAAAGTGGACAATTAAAAGATCATATTCATATACATACAAATGAGAGATATTATAAATGCAAATTTTGTGAGAAAACTTTTACTCAGAGTGGAACTTTAAAAGTGCATATTAGTATACATACAAATGAGAGACCCTATAAATGCGAAATATGTGAGAAAACTTTTACTCAGAATGGAAATTTAAAAAAGCATATCCGTTGTCATACAAGTGAGAGACCTTATAAATGCGAATATATGTGACAAAGCATTTACTCAAATTGGACATTTAAAAGATCATATTCGTATACATAGAAATGAGAGACCTTATAAATGCGAAATATGTGAGAAAACATTTACTCAAAGTGGAGCTTTAAGAAAACATATCCGTTCTCATACAAATGAGAGACCTTATAAATGCGAAAAATGTGAGAAAACTTTTACTGTAAGTGGAAATTTAAAAAGCCATATTCGTACCCATACAAAGGAGAAACCTTATAAATGCGAAAAATGTGAGAAAACTTTTACACAAAGTCAGCATTTAAAAGTACATGTGTGTACACATACAAATGAGAGACCTTATAAATGCGAAATATGTGACAAAGCAATTACTCGAAGTGGACATTTAAAAAATCATATTCGTATACATACAAATGAGAGACCTTATAAATGCGAAATATGTGAGAAAACTTTTATTGAAAGTGGACACTTAAACAGACATATCCGTTCTCATGCAAAAGAGAGACCTTATAAATGCAAAAATGTGTGAGAAAGCTCATATTAGTAGAGACATTTCCGTGCTCATGCAAAGAAGACACCTGAAGAATGCGAAATAGGAAACTTTTACAGAGAGTAGAAACTAAAAAAAAAAACATTCGTATTCATAGCGTAATTCATTAATTTTTGTATTTTTCTTTTTATTAATGGTTAATATTTAAATATTGTTAAGTCTCATTCAGACTGGTCTTTGTTTTATTGCAGAGCTAGTGGTTCTGAACCAAACAACATGTGAGCTTATAGGAATACATTGCGAATGGACGGATTTAGTTTCATTAGCAAACTTTGTTTTCATCGCAGCCAAAGTCTGACCTAACCAAGGTTTCTAACAAAAATTCACTTATGATTTAAGAATGGCCAATCAGATTTCAGTAACATGAGATAGCGATGTACATTTGTTTTTATGAAAAAACGTTAAATTAATAATATGTAAATGAGCAATTTAGAAAATAAAATTAATATCATTTTGAAAAGGCGTATTTAATATACTAAAATAAAATTTATTTTAGAAACAGAAGAAAAATTTGCGAAAATATAGAAGATGATAAATTTATCGTATAATCTTACAAAATTTTATTTATGTAGTATACAATTTGAAATATTACGTTTTGCATTCGTATTTTTGAAATGATTGTACAGGTCTTATTTTGTATATAAATTCTTCTTCAAACATATTTAACGCAATACAATTTAAACTGAAAAAAAAAAAACTGTACTGAATGTAATCAAAAACTGTTTGGAATGTAAACAACGTAAACAGTAAAGTCAAAAATAATTTTCAACAACATTTAAATTGTCATCACCGCGCAGGCGTAACTGAAAATGGATCAAGACAGACAGGCAATGTAAATGATCAAGTTTTTTCGCTGCGTTAAATCGTGAAACTAAAACTAAAAATTTAAATATTATATATATATATATATATATATATATATATATATATAAGTTATGGATTGAGTTAGATTATGAATTCGTAATTTAAAATAATGAACTTTAATTATTGAACTTTATGATTAGCAGCGGTAGTTGTAGTCGATTCAATATGCGATTATCTGATAATGAATAAATATTTGAATTATAGATTTTGCGTAAAGTTTTATTCATTAATATATTGATAATATATTTTTGGTCAAGTAGATTATTGCCAAATTCCAAATTGAAATCCTAAATTCTTGTTCTCTAGCTTTACGTAATGCGATTAATAGGTCTTCTTTTTTTCTTTCCAATAATTTTGAATTTGTACTATTATATTCTTCTAGAACGCTCAAACATATGGGGTACATTTCAGTATCTGAAAGGTAAGATGTTAAATGCCATACATTACTATAATTATGTTCCGCTAATGGTTCAATGAAATATTTTGAAGACGACAGAAATATAACAACTAATTTGTCTTAAGCAAATTTGGTGGGTGGTTTGTTTGTCGTTTTGATTTAAAGAATATATCTTTTTTGTATTTATTAAATACGTGGTACCATACAAATATATGCATATATCTTTGTTTTTCTATTGATATCTGTTTATAAGCACAGCTATTAGGTATTTAGAAAAATACTTTTTAAAACATTTCCAATGGCTAATATATTTGAATTCGTACATAGAGAAAAACAGATTGCTATGCACGTTTTGCTTATAAAAGCAACATTTTATTATGCAAAAATATCAGTTTTGTCAATATAAAAATATTAGATATTAGGTGAAATTATATATTTTATATTAAACCTCATATATTAAAACAAGCTATGTGTATATTGAAAATAGTAAAATAGATATCGACAGAAAATATGAATAATTTTAAGTGCTATATATATTCATGATAAAAATCTACAACACATTTTAAAATACAATATTGCTACGAATGTAATGTACATATATGATTTGTACTGAACAAAATTATTGCAACACTTGATATTTAGATCGTAAAATTTTTTAATACGCGTCAACCTACATTTTGATACAAGTCAGTTCTTGTGCATCGTTCGACATAAACAAAGAGAGTAAGCAAAAAAATATCTATTAAATATTCAATTAAAATGGCAGACGAATAAAGTAAAAATGTTTTAAAACTGTGGTCACCATTAGTTGAAAATTTGTATTATTTGTTCTGATGCAAAACGTAAT
The DNA here is from genome assembly GCA_963966155.1 of Clivina fossor. Classification (NCBI taxonomy): domain Eukaryota; kingdom Metazoa; phylum Arthropoda; class Insecta; order Coleoptera; family Carabidae; genus Clivina; species Clivina fossor. Next base: position 41,460 of record CAWYQG010000393.1, on the reverse strand, counting down.
ACTAAAATTTAATAAGTGCATTGATTATCACTTATTTTATTTGCACTTTATCTGTAAAAAGAAAATGCTATCATATATTTTAACAAAAAATAGAAGTTATCTATGTGCAAAGAAATTGATCATATTTGATCTAAAAACTACTGAAAAATATCAGTAATCATCTTGATATTTAATTTTTATTTAATATTTTTAAATAAAATCGACACACGCAGTATAAATAAAAATGATAAAATGTTGACATAGTAAAGAATCTTTCAAAATTCATTACATTAAAATAGAACGGCTTTAGGTTGTTAGTAGGAATGGGGATACTTGGGACACCCTAGATTTTAGTGACTTTTTAAGTTTGTAAGGTTGGTAATACTGAATCTAGTAACTTTTTCGTTGGGGTACTTGGTGACAAATTCAAATATTTAAAAAGGTTTGTATCCCTGCTAAGTTGGCAACATTGTATGTGTATAGGGCTTAGATCATATAGTCGAAGCTGAATGATCTAAGGTTCTAAGGTATAGGGCTCCGGGTGTCTGTAATAGGATTCTGGGTGTCTCCGATATGGCTCCGCCCCAGGGCCCCATTCGATAGAGCTACGCTAACGTGTTTCTTCCGAAAAGGCCCCCCCGATGATCCTATTAACAGAATAAATTTGGTTTTGTAATGATTTTGAAATATTGATTATTGATTATCGATTACAGCTAGTTATAGATTACGTATATATTGCTTTTTAGAATTACATTGAGTTGTATGTATGTATGTGAACCGTCTGAGTTAATATATAATTAAATAAATAAATAAAATTTTGTTAGCGTCGGGAATCGAACTACGGTTCTTTAGCGAGGGCCGCCCGCGTGGCAGGCGAGCATTCTACCACTGAACCACCGATGCTTAATTATACTAATTAATGATTAGGATCGTTGCATCAATTTTCATCTTTACTTTATTTTTAAATTAAATTATTATCTAATAATATCTCTATATGTATACGAGATAATTTGCGAAACTAAAAGTGTATAACTTATTTATGCATATTATTTATATGCATTTATTATAAAATAATGCCGCCCGAGCAGGGACTTGAACCTGACAAGTACCTTATAGAGTAGAAAAAGTATATTGAGAAAATGAAAATCATATTCTAATAGAAACAAGATTCTATAGTGTAGCGGTTATTACGTCTGCTTTACAAATAGAAGGTCTTTGGTTCGATTTCGGATGGTATCATCACATGGCAATAATATTTCGTAATTTTTTTAAACCATCATATAATTCTAATGTGAATGTTATACATGCATATGTAATACATATAATCCGATATGGTCTAGTGGCTAGGATATCTGGCTTTCACCCAGAAGGCTCGGGTTCGATTCCCGGTATCGGAAAGTTTTAGTTTATTTAAGAGTTAAAAAAAGAACAAAAAATTATATCGTCAGAAACGGATTAAGATATTTGCTTGGATATTTATAATTATGGTTCAATTACCCGAAATTACCTCAAATGTCATAATCTTATAAGTCAAATTTTTAATTACTTAAAATTGATATATTTTATTAATTAATTTTCGTGTGTTATTAAACAATATAGTTTCCGTGGTGTAGTGCGAGGTGTAGTGGTTATTACATCCGCCTAACACGCGGAAGGTCCCCGGTTCGATCCCGGGCGGAAACATTTTTATGTTTTGGAAAAGTTAATATCGAAAGTTGTAAGTCCGACATGAATAAATAGCTGATTTAGACTAAAGATCGACACAGACAAAAGGACAACGTAGAAGGATTTTGAAGAATCGAGCACAGATCAAAACATACAATTAATTTTAAAAATCTATAAAAATAACAAATAAATATTTCGCTTGCTGTTGAAAATTTGCAATTCCAATTAAAAAATAAAACAAATAAACCTTATTACCCGACCTATCTAGCAATAATTCAAACCAATATTTTTAGGCGTATTGTGACCTTTATTTTATTTACTTTATCTGACAATGAATCCAACCAAAATTTTCATGTGTATTTATTTTTTTAAAACTTTCATACTCAACTTATTTAGCATGGGTCTAACCAAAATCTTTAGATGTATTGACCAATTGACCTTCTCTGAATAAAAAACAAACAAACCTTTATATTTGACCTGTTTAATAGTAAGTCCAACCAAAAATCTTAAGAATGACTTTTTATCTCTCGGCTAGACTCAAATAATGACAAGTACGAGTAGAAATAGAATATTTGATTACTAGAATAATTTCCAATCTTTTGTTAATTTTTACAATAAAAAGTGAATAAATTTGTTTCCGCCCGGGATCGAACCGGAGACCTTGTGCGTGTGAAGCACACGTGATAACCACTACACTACGGAAACTTGCAGATTCTTAAAATAATTTTTAATAAAATGCAAGTTTTTTATTTAATTACTATTAACAACCTTTTCAAAACAGAAAAATGTTTCCGCCCGGGATCGAACCGGGGACCTTCCGCGTGTTAGGCGGATGTGATATCCACTACACCACGGAAACAATATTATTTAAAAGCACACGATAATTAATTAATAAAATAAATCAATTTTATCTACAACTGCTTTGTTATATGGTCATTATATATATAAAATCAGATAAATAATATTAGTCTTTATAGCCCAAGGGAAATAAAATACTAGTCTTTATTAACCAAGGTTAATAAAATATTAGTCATTATTAACCAAGGAAAATAAAGAAACGATCTTTATTAACTTGATACACTTCGTTGCTAGGCAACATCAACAAACTAAATATCTCTCCGCCAGATGGCTGGCATAGTCTGTTTACAAACAGTACATCCAGTCAAAATGGTGGACTCGTAAGTAATGAAATGACAGTTGTATTTAGCCGATGAACATCATAGATTTGAATAAGAAAGTACAATATTAAAAATATATAAGCAGTTGTAGATAAAGTATAGTATTTGACTTGCAAATAATGCCTACAATGTACTCGGATGATTTATACTTCTCGCTTCGCTCGTGGTATAAGCAACATTTTCGTACATTATAGTTGCCATTATTTGCTCGTTAAATAATATACTATTAAGTAATTGAAAATTTTATTTATCATAATAATGCAACTCACTTGTGATAATTGAATTTTACCTAGAAAATTCGAGCAAATAACCTCGCAAATAACTAAATCGTTTATGATAAATAATTGTTACAATGTTTTTTCTTTTTTTTTTGGTTTTTTTTTAAATGTCAAATAAACTAAAACTTTCCGATGCTGGAAATCGAACCCGAGCCTTCTGGGTGAAAGCCAGATATCCTCGCAGATATCCTAGCCACTAGACCGACTAGACCATATCGGATTATATGTACTTCACATGCACATATAACTTTCACATTAGAATTATATGATAGTTTAAAAAAATTACAAAATATTATTGTCATGTGATGATACCATCCGAAATCGAACCAAAGACCTTTTATTTGTAAAGCAGACGTAATAACCGCTACATTATAAAATCTTTTTTCTATTAGAATATAATTTTCATTTTCTCAATATACTTTTTCTACTCTATAAGGTACCTAGTTGAAAACGTGTAAAAAGTCTCCCCGACGGGGAATCGAACCCCGGTCTCCCGCGTGACAGGCGGGGATACTGACTACTATACTATCGAGGACTTGATAAATTAGTCTAGATAGATTTTAATCATCCTCGTACTCGTAAAATCTATAACACTATAAAGAATACACCGACTTTTTATTTTAAACCTATACTAAACAATATGATACATATCCTTATGTAACGTTACAAGTTTTAGAACAAAGTGTGATCGAAATCTATTAATAGTTTTTATTAAGAAATAATCTAGTTGTAAAATTCTAAATATAAATTTTATTATATTAAAAATTATATAAATTAAAACTTTTGTTATATGAAATGTTAAATATTACATGTAGTTCTATACTTTATGTGTTCTACTAAACGAATCTAAAGTTATTAACAGAATTTTGTTTAGAAAATGTATAAGTTATTTTTATATATAGCCCGGGTAGCTCAGTCCCGCTCAGTCGGTAGAGCATTGGACTTTTAATCCAAGGGTCCAGGGTTCAAGTCCCTGCTCGGGCGGCATTATTTTATAATAAATGCATATAAATAATATGCATAAATAAGTTATACTCTTTCAGTTAGGCAAATTATCTCCTCGATTATCTCTTGTACATATAGAGATATTATTAGATAATATATTAATTTAAAAATAAAGTAAAAATGAAAATTGATGCAACGATGCTAATCCTTAATTAGTATAATTAAGCATCGGTGGTTCAGTGGTAGAATGCGGGTTAAAGCGCCTGTCTAGTAAACACAGTAAACTCTACCCAATATGGAACGGAAATTTGCCTTGTGACCTTGTCTGCAAAAATTTTTATGCAACCCGCACATTACATTGTATATTTGTCTCTCTCTCTCTCTCTTCGATCAGTTCTCAAAATGTTATGTTTGGTAATTTTGTCTAATACTGCTAATTAATAAGTCCCATATAAAATTTTCTGTTTAAAAAATTGAAATAATATGACTTGCGTATATTTCAGCTTAATTTTAATTATGACGTTATTACTGATTTTGATTTTTATTGTTATAATTAGAGGATTTGTAAATATTAGATATTTTAAATATTGTTTTCATAAATGAATTTAAATTTAAATAAGCGTGCTTACTTTAAAATGTAGTTTAATTACCTGGATCAGGTATTTTATTTTTACGTACTATTTTGAAAAAGGTGTATAATAAAAAAAACATCATTTTAATTATATTATATTATATTATATTATATTATACAAATATTTATAGACTAAGGAATGTGAGAAAAAGGGGTATTGGTTGATCGCTAATATTTTCTTACTGTTAAATATTAATTACATTAAATAAGTATTTTAATATTTTTAAAGAATAATATGAATCAATTAATGAATGATGTAAATTTAAAAAATATGTATAAAAATATCAGAAAATATACTAAAACAAATAAACAGTATTGTATATATCAGTCATCATATATTTTTATACATAATATTAATACAAAATATTATGAATGAATAAAAAAATAAAAAAAAAATAAAACTATAAACTAATTTACACATTAGAAAATATAATTAATTTTGTTAATTTAGATGTTACGGACGATCGGTTGCCAATGTTTATTTGAGTTTGTTGGGCAGAATAAGATTTACCTCTAATATTTATGTATGTTTCCGCAATTTTTTTAATTAATTGACTTTCATGAAATTCTTCTAATATTGATTCAATACGGGGATGTGATGGTGAATATTTTCAATTTTATTAATAAAATAGTGACAAGTAGCATACGTTAATTTTAATCTAAATTTTTTATCTGTTTTATCATCTTTTTTAAATAACTTTTCCGTGAAACATACAACGTCAAAAACCAATTTAGTGGGGAATTTTAAACCTCTTCTATTAATAAATTTTGAAAATGAAACAACGAAATAATTATATTTTTCGAAGTATTCGGCACGACTTGCAAAATGATAATGAGATACGCATAGATAACTATTTGAGAATCACTGCTAATTATGTTATGTTATGTTCGCGCATGCGCAACTAGAGAGAGAAAATTACATTAGAATAGGATAACAATCTCACTTTGAGATTTTAGTGACAGTTCTTGGTGCCAGCGCCTACAATACTATTGAGATAGGAGCTTCCATTCCATATTGGTTTCATTTCACTGAGTAAACAGCAGATCGAGAGTTCGAATCCCTCCGGGGCCTCAGTTGACTTGTATCTTTTTTCTCACATAAAATGTTAACAATTTTATTATCATTTGCACATAAATGACAATGTTGCAAAAAACTATTTATGATTAAAAATAACTTTTCTACCAAAGAGAGCTTTTTACTATAAGTAAAATATAAAAATATTATATTTGATAGTATTCGAGGTTGACTTACAGAAATATGTTACAAATACATTTGGCCAGCAAAATTTTGGGTAATGTTTGATGTGTAAGAAAAAGAAGAATTGATTATGTATTTTCAAATACATGTTGATTTTATAGAAATTAGAAAACAATATTCCACATACCATTTAAATTTTGTTATTTTGAGAATCAGAATGATTAAAATAGATTTTATCAAAATATAATGAAAACCCGTATAGTGAACATTAGCTAATACAAAATTTAACTGATCAACTACTAAGATTACAGTGACGTCATTAGTCTGATATTAGGTAGCGTTTAGTTAATTAGATTTATAAAATAGCTATATACTGTTAGCATTACTGCTTATACATATAAAATATTGTAAAAACATTAATTACTGTAATTATAATTATAATTATAAGAATATAATTATAATTATAAAATAAATATTAAAAATTATTACTTAATTATAAAATGATATATTAATTATACAATGCATATGTGTTACTTAGAGTTTAGTACAAAACAAAATTAAAAATGAGAATGTCATTATTCCCGAACTATTCATTCCACATTGTGATAGTAAAATAGATTGTTTATGTATGTAAATATTGCTAAATATTGAGTGTGCAAACCATAGATCATATATATGATCATTATATGATCTATGGTGCAAACGCACCATTAGCGCAGCGGTTGCTTTCAAAATTTATTACTTTTCTAGGCGCAGACGATATCAATTGGTCCCTCCCCAACATTATTTCTGTGAGTGCGTTCAATAAAATACGTTGTCATTTATTCTTCTTTTTCTTATACTAGAAATATTACATAAAATTCATCAATAAATAAATACTATTATTTTGAGTATTTTTTTAATAATTAAATACTACTAATCATATAATTAAAGAATATTAAGCAAATATATTTAAGCAACTAACAAATAATGTAACAAACAAATATATATTATAAACTCTGTACTGTTTTACAAAAAAAGTTTGAGCACCACTGACGTATAGTCACTAGAGACAATTCCTAAAGAAACTTGTCACATGTTAACTGGTTTATTGGTTATTTGTGTATTTAATATTGATATTTACTTATAATAAAACTATATAAATTCTTGAAAATACAAAAAGATAAACATGTTTATGTTTACAAAGGTCTGTCGCTTATGTATTACTAACAAAGATATCTCGTCAGCTTTGAAATATTACAATTCACCTAACCTTAGTTTATTCGACAAACTAAATCAAATTACGCCAGGACTTGTAAGTATTATATTTTAGTATGTAATATTTTATATTAAATTTATATATTTTTAGCTAAAAGTAAATAATAATTTACCGAATGGCATATGCAACACCTGCGTTCTTCAGTTAAACCAAAGTTACAAATTTCTGCAGAGCTGTTTACGTTCGCAAGAAATTCTAGAAAAGTATTTAGAGCAATTACAAAATAAACAATGTGCAGAACAAAGTGAAAGTTATGAAATTGTAATAAATGCAATAAAATTGGAACAAAATAATGCAATCAACTATATGAATGATATGAACATTGAACAAACTGACGAAGAAATTCATAATACATTTGCGAATTATGAGGAAGAAGAAAATATTGTTGGTGGTTCCGAATCTATTCACGTAAATTTTGAAGATGATAGTAAAGTAGAAGAAACGGATATTAACAATTATCTTCCAAATGTCAAGACAGAAGTCATTGAAGAATGTTTCGCTGACACTATTGATATAGAAATTGATATGAACGTAAAAAAAGAATTGGAATGTCCGAGTGAAGACGTAATCGCATTACTAACTGATATAAAACAAGAAATTACTGAAGAAAATATTGGTGAAAATAATATTAACGATGATTATTTTACCGAAGTAAATGTTGAACGCGAAATTAAAACTGAAGAGCAAGAAATTCAAGGTTTTAAATTTTGTGGTTTTAATGCTGCTGAATGTAGATTGGCAAACAATATTAAAATGAAATATAATTTTGAATTGGAACGCTTGCGAGACAATACAATACTTAAGACTGATGTCGAAAATACTGAAATTAACAAACAAACTGCTAATAGTGACGATTGTTTACAACCAGGAACATCTTTTGAGAACAGTCGCAGTTGTGCAGAATCTGTCAGTGATGATCCGAATTTAAAAACAAACAGTCAAACACACACAGAAAAGAAACGGTTTCAATGTAAAATATGTGAAAAAGTTTGGCTAAGTAAATCACATTTGAAAATACATATGGGTATGCATACAAAGGAGAAACCTTTTAAATGTGATATTTGTAATAAAAGTGTTAGTCGAAAGGACATTTTAAAATCACATATGCGTACTCATACAAAGGAGAAACCTTATAAATGTGAAATATGTAATAAAAGTTTTTATGACAAATGCAGTTTAAAATTACATATGCGTACTCATACACAGGAAAAACCTTATAAATGTGAAATATGTAATAAAAGTCTTAGTCACAAATGCAGTTTAAAATTACACATTCGTACTCATACACATTAGAAACCTTATAAATGTGAAATTTGTAATAATAGTTTTAATCATAATTGCAATTTAAAGTTACATATGCGTACACATTGACAAAAGAAATTTTTAACGTGAAATTTGCAATTAAAACTTTTACTAACAGTAGCAACTTAAAACAATATTTTTATACACACATCTAAGAATAAATCTATTATATTTTTATGTTCTATGTTAAAATAATTATGACAAAAAATAAAATTGTATTTGGCAATAACTAATAAAATGTATTAGAGAATATAAATATTAGTAAAAAATTTATAGTAAAATGTTTATAAGTTTATTATTTCTTGAAGTTTTTGTTTTATGTGTTGTATTTCTACTTAAATATATGTACTTAACACTAAAAATTACAAAAAATATTTGTGCTTTTTAGAATACAGCTAGAGTTGACACATAAAACCAGTCTGGTTGAAACAATGCTCGTTTTTCTTCTAATTTTAGCCCCAGTGGTTTTTTATTGAAAATATTCAAAAATCATGTTCATTTAAGAAATATTGTCAAAAAGTATTATTATTAAATAAAAATTAAGCATTATATATAAATATTAGTTTATATACATGCATTTTTATAAACATATCACAAAATAATTAAAAAAAAAAAAACTCAATTATGTCTGGTCTAAAGATAAATAATTATATCTTTTATCAACAGCACTCTAATAGCACTGTGAATTGTTTAGTAAATTCAATTTACGTGATCTGTCAATAATGGCTGTAAGTACGATTGACAAAATGATTGTAAGAAAAACAATTTTAATTTCACATCTGTTCTTAACGTAGTTATTTATTTTTAAAAGCAAAATAGGAACTAATTTCTAACCGACCAATGTTCTAATATTTTCTACAATTATAAATCAGATTTTTTTTGAATGTTAAAATAATCACTTTGTATTTCTGTAATGTTGTTTTGTAGTAAATATTTTTCTTAAGTTTAACGAATAATCATTTACTTATGACGCAATAATTGTAAGTCGATACTTAGTTTCTAAATCAGGTTTTATTTTGTAAAATTACTATATTTAATGATATAATTATAAATGTGAACAAAATATTATAATTGCTCCAAAAAATTATTTTTGTATGTTTTTAATTTTAAACAAAAGAGTAAGAATAAATGTCAATAAAACAAAACGAAAAAAGTATTAAAATTTAATGTAGGTACTCTAAATTAGGTTAGCTTAAATGTGGTCTGTTCTCAAAACTTATGGGAGCGGCAATTAAAAAAAAATGTTTTCTCAACAATTTCTAAGCATATAAGTTTTTTCGTGCACCTGGTTATAGACAGTATTTTACTTACAATTTTCGATGCAATGATTTCCAATTGGTATGATAATAATACATTATCCGAATACATTGTATTTTAAATTATTATTATATACAAATTTCTTCATTTAATTTTTTTTAATATAATTCGAGAATCTAAACATTATATTATAAATTTTCCGAGCATCATTTAATTGGACTGCGCAGGCTGTGCAAATACCATTCGGTATCTTAATTCTACAATTCACTAAAAGAGTAAAATATTTAGAAATACTAATGTACATTACAATCAAAACAATTTAGTTCATTTTTCAATTTCTGGAACGATTGCTTTCAATTTATCTATGATAAGTTTGCCATCTGAATCCAGATTAAGTATAGTTAAAGAATACATTTTATTAATTGTACATAATTGGCAATGTCGCATAAAACAATCTATGATTAAAAATAAATTTTCTACCAAAAAATCCTTCTTGTAATAAGTGAAACACAATAATATTGTATTTGTTTATATTAGAGACTTACCTATAAAACCTCTCATGATGTCAATTGGCCATCTGAATTTTCTGTAATGTTTCTAGTATAAGATCAGTGCTTCTAATTGTCAAATTTATAATTAATTATTTATTTTTTGAAAATTATTATTACGGGATTTTTAAATACGTCTCTAGCAAGATTAGAAGTATATGGACCACTTTGACATTATCCCATAAATACTAAAAAATAAGAATAAAAACTTTAAACCTTTTCAGCAAAAATTGGCAGCACTGTTTCAAAATTTAATTTTGTAATTATTATACATATAAAAAAAAAACTATCCTGAAAATTTGTTTTAAATCGTACAAATACTATGCATTAAATAAATTTTTAATAGTTTTTCCGGAAAATTGGCAACATTGTATAATAATTAAATTATTTAATTCTTTCAAACATATATTTATTTGAAACTGGATAAAATGTAGCTAAAATAAAATATTAATATATTTTTATAAGTACCGTAGAATGGGGTAATATGGAACGATTTAAACAGTTTCTTCGTAATACTTTTTTAACTATTGCTGTGTTATGTAAACAAATTATTTTCATTTCTGCTTATCACTTATATGAATCGAATTTTATATAAATATTTTTCTTTTGTTGATACACGGGCCAGTGATAAATAAAAATAAATCGTTCCATAATACCCTGTGCTTGGGGTAATATGGAACAATTTACAAAACACGTTGTAATTCCTTATTATTCGTCCGCTGTTTCAAGTTACCCCCCTACTTTTATTTAACGAGAATATATTGTCATTTTAGAAAAAAAAAAATCGTTTTTCAAGTACTTTTATACCCAGTAATGATATTTGAAATAAATTTTAAGTGTTTATTGATTTGAAGCATGAGAATCACATTTTTGGCAAACAAATAATACAAATTATAATAATATATCAATCACAAATAATAACATTTCTATTTATTAGTAAAGCATTTTAATATGTATCGTCCTCGGTTGTTAATCGGCGTCGGTAGAATTTTAACAATTTCCTTTAACGACACTTCGATTTCGTCCGCTACATCAGGAAATACAAAGCAATCATTTTGGCCTCTATACGAGCGCAGGCAAGAAACGATGTAACAATTTTTCTTCAATTTAATAATTTTCCCAACAAATTCTTTTCTGCTTTCCTTTTTAGAACCAACGTCGTAAATTAAACTCACTATCACAAATGTGTCTATATCAATGTTTTCCAGGGTAACAGGTAAAAATGTAATATTTTCAGTTATTTCGTTTGGATCAGCTTCTTCGTTCTCAGAATCGATTTCAACTTCAACTGTGGCTTCTTCGTCTTCATTATTTCTTCTTCCTTCTTCATCATTTAAAAAATCTTCTATGCCCACGGATTTCCCAGGTTCAACTTGCAACTTTTTTTTCCTTCGCAAGTTCGGTTGTCCGGTTGCTGCTGTTTTGATAGTTTTCGTAATGATGTCTGCAAAACATTCTGCCATAGCGTTGTCGTTAACCGTAGGATCAGTTGTTCTTCTGTATATCTTCTGCAATACTGCATGCCTATTTAATGGAACAAGTCCACATGCTTTGAATCCGGATTTTATATTTTTGTCATCATTAGGTTTCAGCTCACATAATACTCTCTTCAGTAGGCATGGGAATTGCGTTTTTGGTATTACACCTCGATGTCTGATTTTCCATTCAGTTAAGATTTTTCTCCACGCGATCTTCAAAGGTCTGAAATAGGAAACATCGAGGGGTTGGCACAAATGAGTGCTATTTGGAGGTAAAAATTTGTACTCAATTTTGTGCTCTATGCACTTCTTCACAATATTAACGGACATGTGGCTTGCAAGATTGTCGCCTATCATCACTTTTCTACCAGGCAATTTCTTCAGATAAGGTAGGGCAATTTTAAAAAACCAATCTTCGAAGATCTCACCATCAAACCATCCAGTCTTTGAACGATTGTACTTTACACCATCAGGTCCTCCTTCCACCCACTCTGGATATAAATTTTTGGCTTTGTAAACCACATAAGGCGGCATAGGTGTGCCATCAGCTGCTACTGCAAACATGACTGATGTTGAGGTTTTTGAGAAGTCCATTATCCTGGAAGCATGTTTAACACCTCTTCGCACCAACACCCTCGTTTTACCCGGATCATCCGTAAGGTTGGTTTCGTCATAATTGATTATATTACTAGCTGGAACATCTGCGATATCCATCAAGTTATCAAAATATTTATTGATAACTTCTTCAGTTAACTCTGCCCGATTTCTTTTCATATTCTCGCTTAGTCGTACTTTTAGCTGTGGGTTTCTTTTTAAAAATCCTCTTAACCAATCTTTCCCAGGCATATTTTCTTCAAAACATTCAACCGCAACTCCCTTATGGTTTAAATAATTTTGTACAAATTCACGTAGGCAACGGTCAGTGAACGGGTATCCAAAATTGGCAGCAGTAAGGGCGGCGTGCACTACGGTTGCTTCTTCATTTTTATTTAGAGCTGGACGTCTCCCCAAACTGCTCGAGTTTTGTCCTCTATATTTTCGGTACAGCGTAGTTTTTGGGACACCAAATCTTGTGGCAGCCTCTCCGAATGACAAGTTTTCATCCAAAATACTTCTAAGTGCATTTTCTACGTTTTGAGGGTCATAATCACATCGGGGTTTAACGCCAAACTTCTTCTTATAGTTGCGTGGCATCGTTCCAAATTACCCCTACATTGGAGAAAAATCAAATAATTAACGTTTTTTTTCATTCCGTGAAAAATTTCGTTATAATAATTGTAAAATCAATTAAATAAGAACTTACCGAAAAAAAAGTGACAAGGAACCACATATATAAACCTTTTCGTTATAAAGTAGCAAGAGAAGACTATTACGGCCCCTAAAAACGCGATTTTTTATAACTAAAATGATTGATTCCTAGTAATTGCACTTGAACGCAGTTTAAATTTTTTTTTAGGTTATGTCGAATATACATATGCATAGAGCAGAAAAGTGTTAAAGGCGGGAAGATAATGGCGCGCATTATTATTTACTGGCGGGAAATTCAATAGTTGGCCTCCTCGTTCCATATTACCCGCACTGTTCCATATTACCCCACTCTACGGTATATTATTGAAATTAGGAGAATCTAGTCTGAAAATTTGAGTAAAATAAAATAACAAATTGTATATAAAATTATTTAGACACAGGGATATTGCTAAGTACATTTATTTCTTAGACATATTGCATATTCATATATAAAAAGCACATTTTTAGACACTTTGCATATAGCTGAATCTTTTCAATTTTTAGACACACTGCATATTTATCATAGGCTAAGATTAGATACACGAGTATTGCCTATTATATTTCGAGATTAGAAAACAAAAACAAATATTTATGAACGAAAATGGCTTTATTGTCTTTCAAAATATTCTCCATGAAGATCAATACATTTTTTGCGTGTGTTTGAACGAATTTTCGAAGTCCTTTTTCCACTCCGATTTAGGTACCTTTAAAACATGCATTTTGTGCACATCAACCGCTTCTTCAGGTGTCGAAAAATGTTAAGCTCGCAATTTACTTTTGATGTGCGATAATAAAAAAAGTCACTGTATGCCAAAAAGGAGTATAGGGCGAATGACCAATCACATTGACGTTTTGAGTGCTCAAAAAGTCACTTGTTCGAGCCGAAATGTGATATTGTCGTGGTGGAGAATGATTTGTTGTCAGCGATTGATTTTTCTTATTTCACCGAAGACTTCTGGCAAACAAATGGTTGTATACCATTCAGAATTGATCGTTTTACGTTACACCAATAATATGTTTGCGACATGTGCAGTTTTTCCGAAAAAAACAGGCGACCACTTGCTTTAAAATGCTTCGTGCGAAAAAACTTTTGGTGGATGTAATTCATCTTGAAAAACCCACACAGTCGACTGCTGTTTATTTTCGTACTCATCACTCGTACGTGTAGATCTACGATTTACATCACCTGTCACTATGTCATAGACATGTTTTGAAGCACCGCGGTCGTATTTTTTGAGCATTTCTATTGACCAATTGATACGAGTCATTTTTTATAAGTTTATTATTTGAATAATAAATAAACTTATTAAATCTAAATATAATTTTAAAAATATTAATATTTTTACTGAAATTACTATAAAAATCATAAAAATATATGATTGCAATTTAGTATTTAGTATTGTAAGTAAATTTTAATGGAAAAACATATTTCAAGTAATACTGGTACTTGTAGTTTAAATAATTTTTAAAACTATTTAATATTTAGATACTTTTTTAGTGCAGTGCCCCGCTATGCATATGCATATTGCACAAAGTAATAATTTGTTATAAGTAAAACAGTCCGTAAATTAATCCGAATCATTATTATCATTGTCTTCATCATCATCATCATCATCATCAAGTTCTATATTCCAGTCTTTTAACTTAACACTCATTGTGTATTTTCTTTCTTAATCTCATCAACATCTTCATTATTTCGTTCTTCTTCTTTCACTTCACCGTCAACTGCTTGCGATTTCGTCTGCATGAGAATATCAAGAGGAAAGCGTGTTTATCGATATTATTCATAACACTTTCCTGTTTCCGGACCAGCATCCTGATGATCGATGTTTTTCTGCTGCATACGCACCGCACCGCGCCGCGCCGCGCGTTGAATAACTGCACTGCAACGCAACGCCACGTGTAGCAAATTGTCGTTAAACTTCGTTCACGATTCTTGTCCAAGATATCGGGCTTGGTGCGAATGCTTGCTTGTTCTTTCCTCTAAAATATCAAACACATTAGGGTATAGTATTTGTTTTTTTGCTTAAATCGCCATTAATTTATTTTGATGAACTAATTAAATTATTGGTTAATTTCTTGAATAAATAAAAATGCATTGACCTTGCAAGGGGATTTGAACTCGGGACATTTTGATTTCGCGGCAACTGCGCCACAAGATCACAACGACAAGATAATGCATTTTTATAAATTTTTACTGGTTATGATAAACTCATAAATTTAATCCAGTCGAGTACATCAAAATAAATTAATGGCGATTTAAGGAAAAACAAAATAACTATAACCTAATATATAATACGCCGTGTGTAATTAAAAATATAATATATCAAACAGATATTAATTGAAAAAAAAAAACCTTTGTATTTTTTAAACATGAACCGAACCATAATATTTCAAGACTATAGAACCAAAACTTAAAACCGAACCAATCCGAACCTTTTACAATTAATCATATATTATTAACAAGTTCGGAAAATTATTGTACATTAACATTTTAAATTCATTATTTCATTTTCATTTAGAAGCTTTAAATATTATTTTAAAATTTATTTTAAATAAAACAGTATTTTTAACATAGTAAAACATCTTTCAGAACTTATTATATTAAAATAAAACGGCTTTAGATTGTATTGTTTTGTATTAATATTCAATGCGCTCAACGTACGTCTTCATCAGGAACAAAAGATACAAATGATATTTATAGTAAATAAATAAAACATGGGAACAAGTTACCAGGTAACAAAATACAAATAACTAGATCATAAAATTTATATATTTTTAATTAAGGCAACGATTTAAAAAAAAATTGATTTCCTTTAATTAAAATTTATAAATTTTATAATCTATGTACTTACTTGTATTTTGTTACCTAGTAACTTGTTTTCATGTTCTGTTTATTTACTATAAATGTTACAAATGTTTGTCGAAACGTCAACTATTAATAAATATTAATAAAGCCGTTTCAGTTTAATCTATTTCGGTTTAAATATGTCATTTATTATATTTTATTTTTATTTTATTTTGTATATTATACATATTATCAAATCAATCAATACAAATGTATCATTTCTTTAATTTATTTCTGATTTGTTAATTACTCATTATTTCGACATTTCTAAGATGAAATATTTAAAAGCTAAAATAATTTTGTTATTTAAAAAATAGCAAAAAATGTGGTTTTTTTTTTGAAAAAAAGAATTTTTTTAAATTTTTTTAATACAAAAAAATTCAAAAAAAATTATATTATTCTACATAGGATATTATATCTCAGGTATTTCTTCGGTACATCGTTCGGTAATTATCGTTTTTGTAGAAAATAGAGCCAGTCAAAAAATATACTAATTCTTATTTTAAATAAATCAATTAATAATATTAAATTTATTATTGAATTATTAATTCAACATTGATTATGTAATTTTCCGAACAGTCAGTTACAATAAATAAGTTGTATTAAACGAATAAATTCAATATTAAGTTTAACATGTTTTGTATTTGAGCTACGTGTCTGAACATAGCAATTAGAACCGTGTGAATTAACGTTAATTCAATTTTATGATCATGCAGCGTTAATTGATTCAATATATGATTATCTAATAATGAAAAAAATATTTGAAATACGGATTTTGCGTATAGTTTTATTCATTAATACATTGAAATATTTTCTTGACCTAACCTAACCTACCCATCACCCCTCCGTTAAGTGTTAAAGAAAAAAAGAAAAAAATAAATACGCTTTTTTTAAAGACATTCTTAATATTCATAATATTAATTTAATTTAATTCTATTTCGTTTGGTTATTCGATAAATTGTTTTTCGATGAATTGGTACTTCGGGGAATTTGTTTTCGATGAATTATTTTCGGTGAACGGTTTTCGGTGAATTGTCCGGATACCGATTTGGAATGTGTAATGCAGACAAACCTATATCAATATCAATCATACTTTTAATTTGAAACTCTAAATTAATTTTAAGCTTATACTGTTTGTACGATTTAAAACAAATTTTCAGGATAGATTCTTTTAATTTACATAATAATTTTAAAATTTAATTTCCTTACTTTTGGTAAAAAAATATAAAATTTGTATTCGTATTTCTTAGTATTTATGTGACAATGTCAATATCTACTACAGATATTATACATAAAGAATGTAATCTAAGTAAAAAATTAGTCGAAGAAATTATTTACATTAAAATCCAAATTATATATTAATAACAGAAGGCGTAGAAGGTCATAATATTTCATTTTCGAATTTTACATGATTTATTTCTCTTGATTGTGGTGAAAAAAAAATTGTCAAATTTGAGTTTTTACTGTATATTGTTGACGTAATTTGTGGTCTAGTATTTTATTAAAATTTCATTGTATTGTTTAAGTATTTAATTAAAAGTAATGCAATTTGAAATATGCATATTATTACAAATTAAATATTATTAAAATATAATAAATTAAATAAATAAATAAATTTATTAATAAAATAAAAAAAAAATTAAATAATTGAATAAATATTTATTTCATTATACAATACAACTCGCAACAAAAATGTCAGTTTGTGTCTCGCATTTTCTAAGTAAAATCATTTATGCATACATACATACATACACAATCACGACATGTACCCAAAAGGATGTGGCACAAACTCTTTTTATCATTCCGAAATCAGTCGCCTCCAAACATTTCTATCCAAACAAGCAACTTTCGCTTCATCCACATTCATTATTCCTTTCATACATGCTCTCCAATTCATACTACTTGGAAACTTTCGCTCACGCAAAACACTCTCAATCATACCACTCCAACTACTCATCGGACGTCCACGCAAACGTATAACATCAAAATTATTCAAATAAATTTTTTTAACCAAACGTTCATTAGACATTCGTTCAACATGACCGAACCATCTTAACTTTTGCTACAACATTTTTTTCAATTTCACACTCATCATACACTAATCTATTTCGTACCCGATCTCTCCTATTTACACCACATACCCCACGTAAAAATCTCATTGCCACAGCAGTCATTTTCCGTTTATGCTTTTGCAACCAAACCCAACATTCACTACCATACATCAACGTAGGCACCAAAACTGCATTGTATATACTCAAACGGGCTTCTTTATTATATCGCCAAAGTCAGCAAGTCCCAAGGAACTGTCTAAATTTGGAGACAAAGTTAGAAATTGAATGGTTACAGCAAAAATCGATAAAATAAAAACAAGTTAGAAATATAAATTAAACTAAATTTATTCGAAATTGTACTCACCGTTCAGAAATGATTGCACTGCACTATTTTTTTTCTGTTATTGTTCACTGTACTAGCTTCAAACAATAAATCGATATAGTTTGCAATAATTTCAAATTTCTTACCTATATTTATCTAATCTACGAATATTTAAAAATCTTTTGATAAATTTTATCTTTTTTTTGTTCATCAAGTGCATTTTACCTACTATGAACGACATTGCAATCTAGAAAATTATAAAAATTCAATTGCAATTAAATGAATTTTATCAATATTTAAATAGTAAAAAGATCATGGGTAAACCTATATATCATGTGTCTGCAAAATTAAAGCCAGCCATTTTAACTTGTTCACTGCCAAAATGCATGTAGGTAATATTTCCCTGGAGGCTAGAATGTTTTGACCTAAACCTAAAAAAAAATTGGAGAATTGCAAGAAGTATGAAATTGGTGTACGACAGACTTTTCTTAGGGCCTAATCGATCTATTTACACGATCAAATTGTAATAAAAAAATATATCGTCCAGGAAATTTTAACTGAAGAAAATCCTATTGCATGGTGGAAACTTAACTATAAGTAACACATTTAAAAAACAAGATTAGAAGTATATGGGTAAACCCATATATAGACTACTTTGACATTTCTCGAAAAGTTGGCAACACTGTATTTTAATAATATTATAATTTATGTGGGCACTAGAAGATACTTTTCTGAAAATTTGATCAAAATCGAATAAATAATGTAGCCACAATGAATTTTTTTAAAATTTTGTGTTTTTTTTCTCGATAAGTTGGCAACACTGTATTTTGTTAAAATTTCATAATTTATTTAGGCACTAAGAAAAACTTTTATGAAAATTTGATTAAAATCGGTTAAATAAAATGGCCAAAATAAATTTTTAAAAATTTTACTAATTTTTTTCTCGGAAAGTTGGCAACACTGTATTTTGTTAAAATTACATAAATTATATGAATACTAGGAGAATCTTTTGTGAAAATTTGAGTAAAATCGGTTGAATACCATGGCCATAATAAAATTTTTAAAACTTTAGTAATTTTTTTCTCGAAAAGTTGGCAACACTGAATATTAATAAAATTATGTAATTAATGGGAGCATTAGGAAAATCTTTTCTGAAAATTTGATCAAAATCGGATAAATAACGTAGCCAATATGAATTTTTAAAAACTTTAGTAATTTTTTTCTCGGAAAGTTGGCATCACTGGAAAAAAACAAAATCACATGACCATCTTGGGCACTAGACAAATTTATCCTGAAAATTTCATTAAAATCGGTTGAACCGTCTAGGAGGAGTTGCGGCCACAAAATTTTGACTTACGACCGAGCGAGCGAGCGAGCGAGCTGACGACGCACATCCATACACCCACATAAACTAAGTTCAGATTCGTCATCTACAGGCTATATGAAGGATTTCTATACAATTTTTTATTTTTTTTGAAAATGTTACAGACACCGTACCAAACGCTTTTCCTTGCAGTCAAAGTAGTAATAAAATGGTCAAAATAAATTTTTTTAAATTTTACTAATTTTTTTTTTCGGAAAGTTGGCAACACTGTATTTTGTTAAAATTACATAAATTACATGAATACTAGGAGAATCTTTTGTGAAAATTTTAGTCAAATCGGTTGAATAACATGGCCATAATAAAATTTTTAAAACTTTAGTAATTTTTTTCTCGGAAAGTTGGCAACACTGAAAATTAATAAAATTATGTAATTAATGGGAGCATTAGGGAAATCTTTTCTGAAAATTTGATCAAAATCGGATAAATAACGTAGCCAATATGAATTTTTAAAAACTTTAGTAATTTTTTTCTCGGAAAGTTGGCATCACTGGAAAAAAACAAAACCACATGACCATCTTGGGTACTAGACAAATTTATCCTGAAAATTTCATTAAAATCGGTTGAACCGTCTAGGAGGAGTTGCGGCCACAAAATTTTGACTTACGACCGAGCGAGCGAGCGAGCGAGCGAGCTGACGACGCACACACATACACCCTCATAAACTAAGTTCAGATTCGTCATCTACAGGCTATATGAAGGATTTCTATACAATTTTTTTTTTTTTTTGAAAATGTTACAGACACCGTACCAAACGCTTTACTACTTTTCCTTGCAGTCAAAGTAGTAATTATAACAGCTAGTTGGATAATATTTATACATATCAGTAATATATAATATCATTTTTATCTTCTGTATGTAATATATATTATACGTATATTAATTAAGATAATTAAGTAAAAAATTTAGAGGTTCCAACCATAGCTCGATAAATTTCCTTCGCGGAAATGAAAAAATCACAGAGATCGATTTGAAAGTTTTTTAAAAAACAATCTCGCCAACTAAAAAAAATTCATTTTGAGAAAAACGCATTTAAAGATTTCAGATATAATTTGTTGGTTCCGAATACTATTTTCATTCTGATTCGTTTTTATGACTTAAAAAGTTTTTTGCCAGCAATGGCATTTCAGCCACATATTCTCTAATGTATAGCGATGCAAAAAATGCAAAAAAAAAATCGATTTTTTTTCAACCTTACAAACACGAAAACCCCTTAAGTAATAATTGTTTAAGTTAATTATTTATTGATAAGTACATAAATGTATGTTATGTTAGTTAAAAATAAATTGTGTTTTCACGTACAACCAATTGGATGAACTGTGCAAAATTTTGCCCAATTTACAAATAAAATAATTACACGATTGAAGCAAGCAATTTTGAACCTTAACTACGAGTACTATAGATCTTCAGACAATTTCTATAAACGCTCTGGTACAACCAAAACCTGTCTTTCCTCTTAAGGGGGGAAATACATGTAAAAATATTTTTTTTCGATTTTGCTGATATAATTGCTTATACATCGAAGATTTATCCAGCAAAATATCTAACCAATCAGAAATGTATTTACCGAGGAAAAGGGCATTTTTCTACCTACGCTTTGGTAGCCGCTTTGGCTAACCGACGACTTTAAGGGGGGAGATACATGTAAAAAAAAATTTTTTTTGATTTTTTTTTAAATAAATTAATTGCTTATACATCGAAGATTTATCCAGCAAAATATCTAACCGATCAGAAATGTATTTACTGAGAAAAAGGCATTTTTCTACCTGCGCCTCGGTAGCCGCTTTGGCTAACGGGCGACTTTAAATAAGTTTTTTTCGAATCTTTTTTTTACAAATGGCGGGCGTGATAAGTCGAGCAAGGAAATAGAATTTTATTCTATATGAAATTCTGATATAACGAAAATATTAACATTAAATTATTTTTAGGGGTGTCTAAAGTAAAAAAAAATGCTGAAAATTTGACCTTTTTTTTCACAATGAGTTAAAATGATAAAATATCCGTTTTTTTTGTAGTTTTCGTAATTCACATAGAACAAAATATATCAGAGAATCATGATCAGTGACTAAAAATCAAAAAAAAAATTATTTCCGGCTCCAGGAATTCCCGCCAATCGACCGGGCAAAGCGAACGCGACATCAATTAAGATTGGTTTCAAGATCACCCAGAGGTCACAGAAAGTTAAAGAAATTCATAAGTGTAGTTGATTATATGTCACATAGAATAAAAGAAACTACAGCATTGTAGCTTGTTTCATTCAGCCAAAAAAAAATTCTAAAAAACCTTATTTTTTTAGGTCGTTACATGTATTTCCCCCCTTAATTTAGTCCATGCATTAAATACACTTGACGTTGTAGTTATGTTTCATGCTGCCTCCAGTGATGTACATAGGTAATAATCAACTGCTGCATAACAATGTCATTATTGTACTAATAATATAATGACCTCTTTCTACATTGGTAGTATGGTAAAGTAATATTAATATTAAGATACACTTGAAAGAACTATATTTTATTCATATTACTAAATACAGTTAAAACAACTTATAAATACATATTACATAATAATATTGATTTATTTATTACTTTAATTTTATTATAAATAACATTTAATATATTTTAAATATCTAATAATAATAAAATTAATCAAAATTTAAAACAAAATTTAAAATATATCAATATCAATCATTCTTTTAATTTGAAACTCTAAATTAATTTTAAGCTTATACTGTTTGTACGATTTAAAACAAATTTTCGGCATAGATTCTTTTTTATGCATAATAATTTTAAAATTTAATTTCTGTACTTTTGGTAAAAACATATAAAATTTGTATTCGTATTTCTTAGTATTTATGTGATAATGTCAATATCTACCACAGATATTAGATAAAGAATGTAATCTAAGTAAAAAATTAGCCGAAGAAATTATTTACATTAAAATCCAAATTATATATTAATAACAGAAGGCGTAGAATGTCATAATATTTCATTTTCTAATTTTACAAGATTTATTTCTCTTGATTGTGGTGAAAAAAAATTATCAATTTTGAGTTTTTACTGTATATTGTTGACGTAATTTGTGGTCTAGTATTTTATTAAAATTTCATTGTAATTTTTAAGTATTTAATTAGAAGTAATGCGACTAGAAATATGCATATTATTACAAATTAAATATTATTAAAATATAATAAATTAAATAAATTAATAAATTTATTAATAAATTAAAAAAAATTAAATAATTAAATAAATATTTATTTCATTATACAATACAACTCGCAACAAACAAAGAAATGGGCTATTTATACATACGGTATGTATACGCAATTGGCTAATTTATACATACAGTATTTTTACGTAATTGGCTATTTAGGGTAGGTTAGGTTAGTAGGTTGGTTTAGGTTTTTTTTTTAGTATGTATAAATAGCCAATTACGTATACATACCGTATGTATAAATAGCCTCATTCACAAAAAAATGTCAGTTTGTGTCTCGCATTTTCTATGTAAAATCATTTATTATATCACTAAAGTCAAAAAGTCCCAAGAAACTGTCTAAATTTGGGGACAAAGTTAGAAATTGAATAGTTACAGCAAAAATCGACAAAATAAGAACAAGTTAGAAATATAAATTAAACTAAATTTATTCGAAATTGTACTCACCGTTTAGAAATCGGGTACGAAATAGATTATACTCAACGTCCGTCTTCATTAGGAAAACTGATACAAATGACATTTACAGTATTTAAACAAAACATAGAAACAAGTTACTAGGTAACAAATAACAAATTTTTTTATAAATTTTAATTAATTGAAACCAAATTTTATTTAAATCAGTGCCTTCATAAAGAAACAGATAACATCAATCACTGTGCAGGCATTGATGTAAACAAAATTTCGCTTTCATTAATTAAAAATTTATAAAATTTTTATGATCTAGTTACATATTTGATACCTAGTAACTTGTTTCTATGTTCTGTTATTTACTATAAACCTGTTTTTTTTTAATGTAACATAATGAAAATATTATACGCGGTTAGAAACGGAATAAAAAGTACTACCAAAATCAATAATAAAAAATATAGATTGTCATTTTAAAAAAAAAATCAATGACGTCATAACTTGAAAAACAAATGACAAAGAAACTGAAAATAGGTCAAAAATATTCGCTATAGTTAAAATCGCTATACCCCTTTGAGATTTTTTCCAAAAAAATTAATATCAACGGAATTACTGAATTTATTCCTTACTTAATTTCCACACTGTACTTGTTTAAGAAATAATAATAATAAAGAACTTTATTTAGCAAAGCTATTCCAAATTACTTTTACAAATTTTTACATATATTAATACATTACGAGTGATTTCTATTAGTATATAACATAAATTGCCTTAACTCTACTTTAAATTTCTTAAGATCTAACATTTTTATATTATTAGGTAACTTATTATATTCACTAACACCTTTCACTAATACTGATTTTTTTAATTGTTCATGTTTTTTGAAATCAATATGGAAATGACTAGCACTTCTAGTGTTGTAATTGTACATTTCAGAATTTTTTTTATTAAATTTTAATAAGTAAGAAGGTGCAATTTTACTATTAATTTTATGCACAAAAACCAGACAGTTGTACATAATATATCTATCCACATTCATCCACTTTAACTCTTTTAACATATCATCAATCCTACTGTATCTATCTTTATTCAAAATGTGCCTCATTGCTTTATTTTGTAGCTTTTGCAGCCTATCAATATCCCCCCTATTACACATAAGGAGAACTGACGCTGCATATGTAATATGGGGGAGTACAATAGAATTATAAATTAATATTTTAGTTCTAGTAGACAACATTTTTCTCATTCTTCCCAGAAAATTAACTTTCTTAGATACTTTTTTACATATGTAATTCATATGTTCACTAAATTTTAACTTCCTATCTATAATAATTCCCAAATACTTAATACTTTCTACTATTTCAATATTCTCATTTCCAATCATAATTTTGTGATTACTATTTTTTAATTCTTTCCACAGATTTTCAGATCCCAACATCAATACTTTACTTTTATTTATGTTTAATTTTAATTTATTAATTTTTAACCATTGATCTAGTGTATTTAATTCTGTATTTAATGTATAAATACATTTTTTAAGATCACTTCCTGCTATATACACCATCGTATCATCAGCAAATAAACTGTAATTACAATCTATAAAATTTTTTCCTATGTCATTAATGTATATTATAAATAATATTGCACCTAAAACAGAACCCTGCGGTATTCCCATTTCCACCATACTTTCTTCTGAATACACATTATTACATTTTACCTTTTGCTTTCTACCAACCAAATAATTTTTAAACCACTCTAAACATGTTCCTGTTATTCCATAATTTTCTAATTTTTTGACAAGCTTTCCTCTGTCAATAGTTTCAAAAGCACGTTTTAAATCAAGGAACACTGCCAAAATGCACTGATTATTATTATCTATGCATGTCACCCAATCATTCAACACACATTGAAATGCAGTCTCACAACTATGATTTTCCCGAAATCCTGATTGCTGTTCTATTAAAATATTATTTTTTTGTAAGTGTGTCATTAACTGTTCATAAACGGCTCTTTCCAATATTTTATCTATAACTGGCAACATGTTAACAGGACGGTAGTCTTCAATCTTATTGCTATTTTGTACTTTTTGTACAGGTACAATCGTAGATATCTTAAATTTATCAGGTACTACTCCAGTTTCCAGGGAATTATTTACAATATTTATTAACTTATCACCTATTACATCAAAATTGTCTTTTATCAACCATGTACTTATCTCATCAGGGCTACCTTTATTATTTAAATTTATTACTATCTTAAATAAGTTATCATACTCTAATAATTTAAAATCTTTTAACATGTTATCTTTTACAATTAAATTAGATCCATTGCTACTAACATGATTAGTATCAATTGAATTCACTATTTCTTTTATACTTTCGATATAATAATTATTGAAATTTTCAGCTAATTTTTTATTATCAGTACATATATTACCGTTAATTTCTATGTTATTAAGATTACATTTTCTATTTTTTGATACTAAATTTTTCAATGTTTTCCACATATCTTTACTACTGTTTTTACATTTGTCAACACTGTTTTCATAGTATAATTTTTTTGCATTTCTTATTTGTTCTGTAACACTATTACGTATATATTTATAATTCTCCCAGTCACCTATTGCTTCAGTTATACGAAATTTTTTTAGTGCTCTATCCCTACTTCTAATTACATTTTTAACGTTTTCTGTTATCCAAGGTTTATACTTATTTATATTTTTATTGATTGTGATCTTTGGCATAAATTTATCAATGGCATTTATGAATTGAGTATAAAAAGTATTATATTTTTCATTTAAATTTTGCTCTCTGTAATTAAATTCTATATTTACTAAATATCTACGAAAACCTAATCTATCTTGCAATTTTTTCCTTACTATTTTATTTTCTAAAAAGTTCTCAGTATTTAAATTAATTTCAATTAATGCATGATCAGCAATGATGGGTTGATGCACAACACATTCTATATTATTTCTGTTATTTGTAATTACTAGATCTATGCATGTTTTACTATTAAAGGTGAAATGAGTATAATCATTTATAAGTTGAATTAATCCATTGTCATTGAGCAATGTATAAAGTCTTACTACTTGGGCATTATTAATGTCAAAAACATTAATATTAAAGTCACCTGTTATAATAATATCCATACATAAATTTTCACAGTAATCTTCTATAAAATCTATAAAAAAGTCTAAAAATTCCACTAAATTGCCACTTGGCGATCGATATACACACACTATTATGACATTCTTTTTATCTATAATTACTTTTAACACTAATACCCAATAATTATTATCAATTTCAATTTTTTGAATCAGTGTGTATGCCAAATTGCAGTACAAATAACATGCAACACCGCCTGTATACCTACTATTTGAATCAGACCTTAAAACTGTATAGTTTTCTATTTCAACTTCATTGTCTTCTATTTCGCTAGTTAATCTAGTTTCAGCCACACACACTATCGAAGGGTTTATGTCACTCATTATTTTTACTAATTCGTCTTTATGTTGTAATATACTTCTAGAATTAACATAGATGAGTTTTACATTCTTTTTCGTTGATTGCTATTTATTATACTGTCCAGAAAATCCTAATCTTCGTCTCTTGGCCTCGATACACCTTTTATACGACTCACATGCTCTGTCAAACACTGAATGATCCGTTGGTTGATTTAAATTAAATTTTTTATTAGCATCTAAACAATTTACACAGCACTTGTCGCCTACACATTCACCATCATGCTTATTATTTCCACATTTTTTACAAGCTTCTTCATATTTACAATCCTCAGCTTTATGATAATATCTATTACATTTAAAACATCTCAAAATGTTGGTGTGCAAATAAACATCACATATACTCCATTTAATTCTTAGTTTACCTTCTTCTAATATTTTTGCTGCTACTTCATTTTCAATTTCAATAATTGCTGCAAAATGATATTTTCTCTTTTTCATCACTATCAGCTTTAAACTGAAACTTTCTATATTGCTTATAAACTTATTTTGTTTGAATATACATTCTTTCAGCTCTTCTGCTTCCATTTCGTCTTGTAATCCAATTATTTTTAGCCTTAAATTTGGTTTCTTCATTTCACCTACGCTGAACTGGTTGCCTAGTTTTTCATTCACTTCTTTTTGTAATATCTCTTTTTCTTCTTTACTCGCACATGTGATAATTATTCCATCATCTTTTAAATTTCTAATTTTTTCAATTCCAACCGCCAATTTAACGGGATCTACCTTTTTCATTAATTCGTTCTGCATTTTTTTGACATCTTTCTTCTTACCTTCTTTTTGTTTAATTATTAATGTTTGGTTAGCTTGATTCTTGACAGCCTCGGCATATCTCATACTACATTCTACCTCTTCTTGCTTTGTACTAGTACTTGCTCCTTCTCTTTTAAGTAATATCTCTTTTATTATTTCTACATCTCTGTTTAGTTTTTTTATATCTGCATTATATCTAACCTCACTTTCTTCATAGCATTCATTGCAATACCATTTTACACCCTTGCAACTACTTATAACATTGTACTGATTTATATTGAGGTTTACACAACCTAAATGATACCATCCACCACACCTTCCTTCACATCCAATAATATTTTCACCATCAAAATCAATTTTGCACTTATGTACAAATATATGTTGTTTAAATATTACTTGTTTACTCAATGCCTATACCGGAAAGTAATATCAGTAAATATTTCTGCCTAGTGCATTTTTAGTTTTTAGACAAAGTCAAATATTAAAAATATCTTTTGGGCGGACGCTGTATATTTTGAAAAATACTTTACAAAAAATATTAGAAAATTGCTAAAATAAAAAATAAATTGAAAACCAATAGATACACGATACACGTTTATTTTTCTTAATGAAGAAATTTAACTAAAGTTAATTACGATGTAATAATGTCAGCATATTTCCTTGCCTGGCAAGAATTTGTTTCTTGTAGCTTAAAAAAAAAATATTCCAACAAAATGTGATTTCATTTATGGATAATCCGGTATCCGGCTATCTAATATGGCCGAATATTTCTTATTTTTTAGTCCGTTGCATCACTAAACAAAATATTTCCAAGGGGCCATCTCTGTTTATAAGACTGTGAGTTCAAATTTTTTGGACGACGCATTTTATTGCAAGACCGTGTAAATAGATCGAGTTGGCCTTAAGAAAAGTATGTCGCACAACAAATTTAATACATTTTGCAATTTTTCAATTTTTTTACACATTTGACTCCAGAAGAAAGTCTAGGTTCAAACAGGGTTGGACTGGATAAAAAATTAGGCCCAGGGAAAGTTGCAGGATAGGCTCATTAGCTATGTTTTTTTTACCGAAAAACTCAGCTCAGATCGCAGCAAATATCAGTAACCTTGAAATAATACTGTTTTATTTATCGTCTCGTAACTGAGTTCGAAGTGAGTGAATTGCTTCCCCCCGTTACCGATACTAAGTTGCATATTTTGCAAGTGCTTAGCTGAGATTCAAATGAGCGCACATGCACGAATTCAAATTTTCCTAGTTTAAGATTTGATAACGTGTTTGATACTGGTTGACATTTCTGTTGGAATATTTTATTGTGAAGACAAAACAATAGATATATCCGGGGCGAGTTGCAAGAAATTATCAACGCAAACAATCCAAATACATCTAATATTTTAGGTTATATCATATATGTGGAACTTACGATTTTAAACGTCACTTTCAAATAAACTGTTTTATTTATCAATACAACTCACTCAGCAAAACTCAGCTCAGCTCAGTTTATTTACAAAGATTTACTGATCTGAGTGGAATGTAAAAAAAAACACAGCTAATATTATTTAAATACGTTATATTTCTATATTTCAATAAACATTGGAAATGAAATTAGAGAAAAATAAAGATGATTCGTAAAAATGACACATATAAAATTAAATATAATTTTTATTTAAATCTAAGTTAAAAGACTATTTAATAAATGTCTCTTTTCGGAAATTTTGTTAATGATATCTTCATTATCTAATTTTGTTCAACATATCCTTCTTGCATAATTTGAGCATGAAAGCCCCCACGAAATTATCCTGACTTAAAAAATTATATAATAAGAGTATGTATGAGAGGAATTATGAATGTGGATGAAGCGAAAGTTGCTCGTTTGGATAGGAATGTTTGGAGGCGACTGGTTTCGGGATGATGAAAAGAATTTGTGCCACATCATTTTGGGTACATAGCGTGATTGTGTATGTATGTAAGTATAAAATTTGAAAAAAGTCAAAATAATAAAATTTCTTCAATCGGATTAAAAATATTCAATCTATTTTCAGCAGAACTTCGAACTTTTACAATTCGGTTCAATCAAACTAACAAATTTCGGTTGTTTCAGTTTTTTGTTCCGCCAAACATATTGTGAGTTGTAAACGACACATTAAAGCTGTAAAAGAAATTTCTAGAAAAGTGGCCGTTTAAAAATTGCTAAATATTTTAGCAACATCTGATTACGATTAAATATTCCCGTTTCAAACAAGTTCACTTTGAGAAAGTACATTGTCTCAGAGTGATTTTTTTTTTCAAAATTTTTGTCGGAAGTTTTCTACCACGATTTATTTGGCGCGTAAAAACTTGATTATAGACAATGGAAAAATATTCTAGAAGCATAAAATTACGTTTAAAAAAGATAAAAGCTGCGAAATTAAAAAAGGTAAACGTTTATTTCACATCAGTACTTATTTACAGCCACTTTTCTAATCTTTGAGAAATTTAAATATTGTAATAGCAGTCTCTTAATACTTTTTCCGAGAAAGACCGTATACTTACAACTCAGACTAATAGACATTTTTAACTTGATAAGATAGAAATAACCATAAATGAAGTAAAGATCCCATATCCTAATTTTTATATAATTGCAAATGTCTTGTGGAAGAAACCTTTTTATTTTGTTACCGACGAGCAAAGTTTATTAACTGCCAAAGAGCAGTTGTTAACTCTTGGTTGGTCGCATTAATTACAGTGGTTTCTAAAAATTAGAATTGAGCCGTCATATGACAAACTTTTTAATTTATTCTCATTTAACTACACTCTAAAAAAAATTATGTAATTTTATTTACAAAACTTGAGATACTATGATGCCCAGTATATCTAGGTATAATTACTCAGCTGCTGTAATTTTAACATAATTGTTTAAAAATACATTATATCAGAACTATTACAAACATTATGTAATATGATATTACCAACAGAATGGAAATGCGCATATGTATATAATATTACAGTATTTTTAATTAAGTTTCTTTTAGTAAATTTACATAACCTTATTAAATTTGTTGTCAGGAATTTTCCATAAATAGCAAAAATTTGTTTAGTTTGTTTACATTACATTTTTAAATGTACATAAAGGATGTATTTTAAAATAAATGAATTACACTTAAAATGTTTTATTAGTATTATTACACAAAATATGTGCTAAGTCTCATTATTTTGATGAATTATATTACAGATTATTAATATGTAATCTGTAGTTTTACATAATTTAAGAAGTTATACTAACAATATGTAATTCTACATTAAGTATTGTGATGCAATTTGCAGAAAGTAAGCAATTTAACATAAATATCAGGTAATTTTTACTTACTTTATGTGATTATTGTGAATTATGTAAAAATTACAGAATTTTGAGATAGAAATACAGAATATTTATAGTAAAATGAAATTGCAAGAAATTTTTTTTGTAATTTTGCTAAGAAAATTTACAGTGTAGTTACTGAAATATATATTATTTTAATTGTATCTATTAAAGATGATTGAAAATCTCTCTTTGATTTGTAGAAAAAACTGAAAACGCAAATTCAAATATCGACAAAATGAAATTGGATGAATTAACATCGGAAACAAGCGAAGCTAAAACTATTCTCTCAAATGGAACTAGTAATAGTGATCTAAAAGAAAATATTAAAGAGAAACCGATTGAGGCGGATAAGTCGGACGAAATAAAGAACTGTGATGATGAAATGGATCTATTGATCGAAGATGTAAATGCAACAAATCAGCATCTTCATGATGACGATAGCCGTCGTCAAACAGGCGATCAAGCTAATGATGACTGTGCTTCGTCGTCGTCATCATCTAATTATCAATCGATTGACGAAATCTATGATGATCTATCGCAGGAAATGACGCTACGTTTGACTGATGATGAAAATGAAGATGATCTAGTGAAAAATGGTAAGTATTTTTTTTTTTATATTAATATATATTTTTTATTTTTATAAATTCTTTTGGTGTAAATGTTTAACTATTTTTTTTTTTTTTTTTGCATTAAACACCATTAATTTTATATTTATTTATCTAATTAATGGTGTTTAATGCAAAAAAATAAAAATAGTTAAACATTTACACCAAAAGAATTTATAAAAATTAAAAATATCATTGCTAGATGTAAAATATTTCAACATCGTATTTGCCTGGATAAAATTCATGAGTTTATCATGACCAGTCAAATAAACAAAATGCATTGACATGTCGTAGTGGCCATGTAGCTCAGTTGGTAGAGCATTAGGCGCGAAACCTAAAGGTCCCGGGTTCAAACCCCGGCAGGGCCAATGCATTTTTCTTTAATTTAAAAATTGTCTAATGTTTAATTAGATAAATAAATATAAAATTAATGGTGTTTAATGCAAAAAAAATAAAAATAGTTAAACATTTACACCAAAAGAATTTATAAAAATTAAAAATATCATTGCTAGATGTAAAATATTTCAACATCGTATTTGCCTGGATAAAATTCATGAGTTTATCATGACCAGTCAAATAAACAAAATGCATTGACATGTCGTAGTGGCCATGTAGCTCAGTTGGTAGAGCATTAGGCGCGAAACCTAAAGGTCCCGGGTTCAAACCCCGGCAGGGCCAATGCATTTTTCTTTAATTTAAAAATTGTCTAATGTTTAATTAGATAAATAAATATAAAATTAATGGTGTTTAATGCAAAAAAAAAAAAAATAAATAAAAATAGTTATATATTTTTTATATTAATAATATTAATTATTTAATATTATGCCCTAACATTTTATGAAAGTCCAAATTAATGAAGCTACCATACCAGTGTTTCCCAACTGTAATAATCATTACATGTTTATCCAACTGTTAAAACTGATTTTCTACGTCCGTAGTATTCATGAAATAATATTGTAGTTTTCGATTTACGATTAAATTCTCTTTCGACGTCTTTGTCATAAGTTGGTTTTCTGATGTAGATAAAAAAAACTTTTTTTTGTTTTTATTATCAGCAGTTTTATATCAGACAACCAGAAAAGTTTAGGCGTTATATTTTTTTTGTAAAGTTTGATGTAATAACTTATTTCATTTTATTTAAACTTTCAAAGCTCTGGTATTCCGTTGTAAGCAGTGACATATAGCCAAAATGAATTGGAAACTTGCCGTGTGACCTTGTCGTCAAAAATTTGTATGCAACCTGCACAATATAACGTATATTTCTGTCTTTGGCCAGTTCTCGAAATGTTTTGCAGTGTTCAAGACAATAATAAGGGAATACTACGTGGATATGTCAAAGACATAACTCCTAATAACGAAGATATCCTCAAATGTTGAGATTTTTCCCAAAAAAATTGCCCAAGTTAATCAATTATTGAATCGGCTTGTTAATCTATGCATCAATGACTGGCCAGTTTAACCATAGACACGTGTTTCGCTCTTTAGGAGCACGTCAGTATAGTGCTTTGATCAAATATCCTCTCTCAAATAACAGTTCTTGGTGCAAGCACTCTACAATGCCTATTAACATAGGTTTCTCTGGTCTATTTTGGCACTTTTAACTTAGTAGATATTAAAACGCATGTTCAATTCGTCGAAACGTTGATTTATTAACAAATTACACGCCGATTTAAATCTGCTTCTGTATTTAATTAGAACATTAAAAACTAAGCGACACGTATTTTTTTTTATCGGCAACCGTCAAGGTTTGCGAATTGCCCTAACACAAATACGTCGTAAATCGAAAACTCTCTCTAATTTTATAAATTACTATTCCATGTTAAATTATTTATATCGCCGTCAAAATTAAGATATTAAATTTTAAGAATATATATATATATATATATATATATATATATATATATACTGGGTGTTCGTTCGTCAAGTTCGTATGGGCGTTTAACATGCATTTTCGATAATTTGCGATATACTTCTTACTCGAGTAAAATTCAAAGAAATATAGCTAAACTGTTTCCTGGGAAACCGGGCGATAATTTTATAAGATATTTATTTACTAAAAATAATACTGAAAATACAAAACTCGTTCAAAAAATTATTTAATATAAATTTTTGATCTTAAATTATAATTTTTCGCCATTTTAAAATTTTTTATTTATTTAAAAACATGTTTTTTATAATGTTCATTATTTTTAGAACTAAACTAAAAAAGAAAAATAATTTCGGAACGATCATTGTAAATAATTAAAATAATATAGAATTACATATTTACATTTTAGCATATTTTTAGGAGAGGCAACTAAAGATAAGAAAAAAATCGAATTAAGTGGAATTTTTGAACAATATAAAAAGGATAGCATAGAATATAGCTCCGAAAAACCGAGTAATAAAATATGGTTAACACGAAATTTAGAAGATACAGATAATGAGGATGAAACTCCCGATGTTAAAAAATCAAATATTTCCTTGAAAAGAAATATCGAATACGATGATAAACCCGACGAAAAAGTTTTAAAGAAACCAAAAATCAAATTGAACGAATCGGAAAAACCAAAAGTTAAAGAAGAATTCGTTTCGTTGCAGTTATTTCGAGATTTTATGGAAAAGAACGAGATAAAAGTATTAAGCCGAGCCGATTTGGAAGCATTTTCTTTACAGAAAATGTGCGAGGTGTTCAACGAGAAAAGCAAATGTGCCGAATTAGTTCGTATCGTAAAAAAACAACAACAAGTGATCGATTCATTGCGACAGAAATATGCGTCCGCAGATAAACAGATTCGCGATATGAATATTGTACATGGCAAAGTATTGACAGAAATTCGAAGAAAAATCAAAGAAAATGGAACTGCCAAAGATGTGCAACCGGTTAAAATTACACGTTCCGTTGGACTTCAGGTAAATCTTTTTTTTTCTAATATACCACATTTTTAAAATTGACTAAAATGTAAAAAATCATTTTTGCTAGAAAAACGTGGGCTAACTCCTTACTATTATCTGTTGCATGCATTTCTAAGAGAAATTTCAATTTTATTTAAAATTTATAATTTTTACCACTTTGACTGCTAGGAAAAGTGGTATAGTGTTTGGTACGGTGTCTGTAATATTTTCAAAAAAAATTAAAAATTGTATAGAAATTTTTCATATAGCCTCTAGATCAGAGGTTCCCAAACTATTTTGCCTCGTCGACCACTTGCCATGTTTTTCGGTTTTAGGTAGACCCCCTGCTTACCCGATATTGATTTTTTGCCAATACGGGTCGCGGACAATTCACCGAAAACAATTCACCGAAAACAGTTCACCGACAACAATTCACCGAAAACAAATTCACCGAAGTAACAATTCACCAAAGTACCAATTCACCGAAAAACAATTCACCGAAAAACAATTCACCGTAATTTCGCACAAATGATATAATTATTTCGTAAAAGTTGAATTTTTAGTGATTCTAACTGATGTACTATATTACAGATAGTAAAAAAAACTTTCAATTAAAAGTAGAAAAGCTACCCACCACCCCTCCGTAAAATGTTAAAGAAAAAAAGAAAAAAATAAATACGCTTTTTTTAAAGACATTCCTAATATCCATAATATTAATTTTAATTTAATTTAATTCTATTTCATTTGGTTATTTGATAAATTGTTTTTCGGTGAGTTGGTACTTTGGTGAATTGTTACTTCGGTGAATTTGTTTTCGGTGAATTGTTTTCGGTGAACCGTTTTCGGTGAATTGTTTTCGGTGAATTGTCCGGATACCCAATTATTCCATTCATGGAATGCAAAAATTAATCCACTATCGTTGACCCCTATTTTTGTTTCATGGACTCCCAATTTTTTTTTTCGTTGACATGGACCCCTTGCAGGTCGTTGTCGACCCCTGGGGGTCGATATAGACCACTTTGGGAATCACTGCTCTAGATCAGACGAATCCGAACTTAGTTTATGTGGGTGTATGGATGTGCGTCGTCAGTCCCAATTTTGTGATCTCAACTTCTCCTAGATGGGGTTTAACCGATTTTAGTAAAATTTTCAGGATAAATTTGTCTAGCACCCAAGATAGGGTCATGTGGTTTTATTTTTTTCCAGTGATGGCAACTTTCCGAGAAAAAAATTACTGAAGTTTTTAAAAATTCATATTGGCTACGTTATTTATCCGATTTTGATCAGATTTTCAGAAAAGATTTTCCTAATGCTCCCATTAATTATATAATTTTATTAATATCCAGTGTTGCCACTTTTCCGAAACTAAAAATTACTACTAAAATTTTTAAAAATTTATTATAGTCATATTATTTAACTGATTTTACTAAAATTTTCACAAAAGATTTTCCTAGTATTTTTATAATTTATGTAATTTTAATAAAATACAGTGTTGCCAATGTTTCGTGAAATGTCAAAGTGGTCTATATATGGGTTTACCCATATACTTCTAATCTTGTTAACTTTGGGACCGGTTAATATATTGTAAGACGTTTCAGTGACAGTTGTCAATCTAGTTGCCTAGCTAACTCATTTATAATTGTGACAATTTTTCTACAAGTGGGTCGAAAGTTCAATAAAATAAAATTTACCCATTGAAATAACTTTTTCACATATTTGATAATTAGTAATTATTTTCGTAGGTTTGTATGCCACCAGTAGCAGTACGAAATATCAAACCTATCGCTTCCGATGTAACACCACAATCGAATTTCCAACAATCACCAGCGCAACTTCAACAACAGCGAACACAAAGACGTCGTATTCAACTCAACAATTCGATAAACAGACAACAAACAACACCACCAACAACACGTCCTGGTCCAGCTTCAAGTAAAGTTCAACCTCAACATCAACCTGGTGGTGGTGGTGGTATTAAAACAATTTTACCGAAAACACCCGAATCAAAAACATCGTCGTCAACAAACGGACAAGTATTAGGCAATTATTTACAACAGAGAAGTGCCACCACGCCATCACCACAAGCAGCGATAAATAATACCGTTGAAAAAGTGATCGATTTAACGGATGAAGATGATCGGCCCGCTACAACAAATAATAAGCCGTCGACTACGACAACGATGACAAATGAAACAACAAATAATTCGAATAGTAACACAACGAATACGCTTTCTGTTATTCTACATAAACATCAATCGGATGCAGTCGTTACTATTTCTATGCCCCGTTTAACCGATTTGGTTTCTTCAACACCAGGTCAACAAGGTGGGCAGCCGGTTCTATTGGCAACTAGTGCACCTACCCGACCCGGACAAGTACGATCTACGTTGATGTTCAAACCCGTTTCGGCAGCTAATTAATTTGTTGTTGTTTTTTCATTAAAATGTGTTCAGCGTAAATTTTAAAAACTGTGAAATGAATGAAATAGCTAGTAAATGGTAGAAATATTTTTTGTAAGTAAATAACGGGTGTATCAATCAATTTCAAATTCATTTAAGTTTAATAGGCAAGCTTTCGATTTATTTTAAATCTTCTTCAAAGGCCTCTGAAACATATGAAAAACAAAAAAAAAATTGTCTATATCATAAGCTGTGTTTTTTTTACCGAAAAACTCAGCTCAGATCAGCAGATATCAGTAACCTTGAAATAATAGCTGTTTTATTTATCCGTCTCGTAACTGAGTTCGAAGTGAGTGAATTGCTTCCCCCCTTTACCCGATACTGAGTTGCATATTTAGCTAGAGCTTATCTGAGATTCAAGTGAGCGCACATGCGCAATTCAAATTTTCCTAGCTTCAGATTTGATAACGTGTTTGATACTGATTGACATTTACATATTTGAATATTTTAGTTTGAAATCAAACAAACTAGATATCCGCGGCGTGTTGCAATACATTATCAAGGCAAACAATCCAAATACATCTAATATTTTCGATTATATCATATGTGGAACTTACGATTTTAAACGTCACTTGCAAATAAACTGTTTTATTTATCAATACAACTCATCTCAGCAAAACTCAGCTTAGCTCAGCTCAGCTCATTTACAAGATTTACTGATCTGACAATGAGTGGAATGTAAAAAAAAACACAGCTATACTGTACTATAAATAATTGTAAGAGCAGTCAAATTTAGATAAAAAAAAAAACGAAGTCATAATAAATTAAACTACTTACAGAACTAACAGAGATTTTTGTTACATTCCATAAACCATGTGGTAAAAATACAATAATTTTTCAGTAAATTGAAAATGAGTTTTGTAAAACACATAGATAGTAAACATGTGTCAAATCGAAATTGTATTTTATAGAAAATTTAATCTACGGCCGCAAATTACACACACACTCATATACAAACTAAAATGTTTTTATGTTTTATATGAATATGTTGAGTTTTCTGCCGAAGATAAAATAATAAATAAACAATAATGTTTGTTGTTATGTTACCTAGCTACGTACTGTTATTTACTTTAATGTCATTGATAAATTTTGATCTGATGAAGACGAGCGTTCAGTTTCGTCAAAACATCGTTTTGATAAAATAATTAAACAGAATCTAATCCTATTTTAATACAACGAGTTCTAAAAAATATTTTATTTTGTTTGTTGTTTTTTAATTAAATCATGTAATGAAGGGAATTTATTTCAATAGACTTTGATTTTAATTTCTGTTTTTCTTTTTCTTGTATTCACAAATAGAAACAGAAAATTTGGCATACTCAGCAGAAGCAACGGAAATCTAAATTTTATAGTAATTTTTGGTGTCATCTCTTTTCGAAAGGTGACACCAGATACGGTCCGGACCCTCCTAGCGATGATACCAACATTCCATTTCATATAATTATTAAAAAGTCATTAAGGCTTTAACAACTTTAGAACTGTCAGCATTTAATTACTTTGAAATTGGAACAATTAGAATTTCAAAATGTTGTAGTGGTTCTCCCGTATTCGCGTATAATACGTTCTAAGTTATACCGCTAGTATTAAAAAGAAAAATCTATGACAATATTTTCTCGTATGAACGGAATGAAAAAAAATCGTGAATACGAGGTTTCTACTAATTAAGGTTATAATTTTTGCGAAACAAAATTTACGTTAACTAAATAACTTATATGAGTGTATTCTACATTATTTCGGTTAAAAGAAGAATTCTGAGGTTCAGAAACAAAAATAGATTACTATGAGCTACAAGATTTCTTACGAAATCTCGGAATTTTTATTTTAACAGCCCGTCAATTTTAACAGAATACACCTAAAATTTAATTTTGTATTTTGTATGTTTGTATTTTAAATTTGTAAAAATGCTCTTACGGCTTGAGATATGATTATTATAAATAAATAAAAATATGATCTTACTGTGGTGAAAAGTTAATCAAATAAAATAATTTCCATTAAACCACAAAATAATTTAAAAGAAAGCTAAGTATGTCTTTCGAAAGCTTCAAACAACACTGTTCTTGTGTAACCTTAGATCACTGAATAAGACTTTAATTTGAACTTTTGCTACTGATGGATGAAAACTTATCTTTCGAAATACGTATTTAGCATTTTGTTTAATTATTGTGTGGTTTAAAAGAAATTATTTTATTTTATATGATTATTAGTTTGAGATGCGAAGCAAAGGTGCAAAGGTGTTGTCCGAGGACTATAAACACTGGTTACAAACATAATAAATACAAGATTGTATGCACGATTGAACAATTTTAATATTATTTAAAGAAAATAATAAATTTATTATTGTTATTATGTAAAGAGACATAATCATATGATAATTACAGAATAATAATTATTAAATTGAATTTATTTTGTAGATTTGCTCTCTCCGTATTCTGAAACATTTTTGCTAAAAATAACGGTTTCGTTGCAAGAATTTTTATTTTAACGAAAATGTGCTAGTATACGGGGGTTAGTGGTGTATTCTTTCTCTACTTAAATTAGTTAGTTGTAAAGTTAGTGATAAAGAAATGCGAGAACAAGTATGAAAAAGTACTTATACCGCCTTTGAGCGATAAAGT
Organism: Clivina fossor; assembly: GCA_963966155.1. NCBI lineage: Eukaryota > Metazoa > Arthropoda > Insecta > Coleoptera > Carabidae > Clivina > Clivina fossor. Next base: position 2,073 of record CAWYQG010000393.1, on the reverse strand, counting down.
AGTTGAAATTAACCATTATGGATCGATTGTGCATAAAAATAAATATTTACTTTACTAGCAAACAAATTAATAAATAAAATTTATAATAATCTGGGCCCAGTTTCATAAACGATAAATAAATTTAATTCATTAGTAAATTGTATTCTACTATTAAAATAACTTTAAAACCAAATTAATAATAATAACTCGATTCAATTTATTTCGTCTTTATAAATGCCGTAAATAAATTAATTTCTAAAGTAAATTTGGTCAGGGACCTAAGTTATCATCAATAAAAATAAAGTCTTGCGGTTGCACAAAACACTGTTAACTTAAGGACATTTCAAGCTAAACAAACGGCTATATTCAGACAGGTGGTGGGAATCCAAAAATTAATAATTTTACATTCGATTTATTCGTTTGATACTACATACAGCTCCACCAAGCAAACAAGTCTATCGGAAGATATGCCAACTAATTTTAAAAATTCGTGGCGGTAAAAGTTTAAGCCAATAAAAACAATTTCTGCCGCCGTTGTACATTCCGTAACAAAAGTAAAAGTAGCTAGCAAACTGACAGATTATCGCGTGTTTGTTTTTCTTAATTTTCTCTGCTGTTGCTCATCTTTATAAAAAAAAATCAGTCTTTTTTAAGACTTAATCTTATTTGAAATAAGGTAGGCATATATTTTATAGATAATTTTAAGTATTTTTAAAATGAAATTATCGCATAACCTCAAAATATATATTTTATATGTCAAAGTACTATTGACACTGAGTGTACCTCTAGAATACAGAGACAACAAACCACGCCTATCCAAGAGACTTGTTTGCTTGGCTTGACTGTATTTATGGTAACTAATTATTAGAAAAATTAACAAATTTATGTACAATTAATAATTTAATAACAATTTTTATATTCAGACAGAATTAACATATAAAAAAAATCAAATATTTAATTGTCAATATTATTTTGTTTATTATTTTTTTGATTTCCAAAAAATATACCGGGTGTTCGTTCGTTAAGTTCGTATGGGCGTTTAACATGCAATCTCGATAATTTGTGATATACTTTTTTCTCTAGTTAAATTCGGACAAATAATTAGAATACTTTTTGATAGAGCATAAAAAGTTCTATAATTTGGTTTTAGTTTTAATTTGCTAGCATGTGCCGTTTGCGCGCTAGAATTTTTTAATGATTTTTTGGTTTTTATTTTTTTTCTCAAAAACTATGAGGTGTAAGAAAATAAGCATGACATGGAAAAATGCGGAATAATGAATACGATAATTGAGTGAAGAAACCATTATTCTACGATGCATCGTTTAGTAGAAAAAAATTAAAAACTAAATTTTTGAAAATTTGATTTTTCAAAATTTTCTCAAAAAGTCTGAAAAAATTTATTAAAATAAAAGAAAAAATTAGCTACATAATAACTAAGTAACTTTTTCCTCTAATTTTGCTGAAAAATTATTGAAAATTCTAAAAAACATTTTAGAATTTTCAATAATTTAATCATATTTATCAAAGAAAATATTTACAATTAAATATTTGATTAATTTTTTTATATGTTAATTCAGTCTGAATATATAAAAATTGTTATTAAATTATTATTTGTCCATAAATTAGCTAATTTTTCTAATAATTAGTTACCATAAATATGTAGTATTAAACGAATAAATCGAATGTAAAATTATTCATTTTTGTATTCCCACCACATGTTTGAATATAGCCTTTTGTTTGCTTTGAAATGGCCTTAATCAATAAGAGTTAACTAAGCAACTAGATTGATTGTCAACTTAGTTAACGAATTGGTTATCGCTTACTTTGTAAATTACATAATCTGGATAATTTTGCGAAATAAGTTTTCTTGACAGTGTCCATCTACCAATACCTTCATTGGAAGCACTATTATGCATAACAGCACTTCCAGAATAGCTATAAGTATATTGTTTGGGTTTTTCTTCGGCAAAGCATTGTAAAAACAGCAATGCTGTTACTAAAATATTTAATTAGATTTTTTTAGTTGTTAGTTTAGTACAAGGCTTCGAACTGTTATATTTTTCGTTCCGGATCAATATATATATATATATATAT
>CAWYQG010000392.1:0-16806 GCA_963966155.1 Clivina fossor | reverse complement strand
GCATTCGCACACAAGTCACGGCAGTTACTTACCTTCCTTCGATTGTCCTCTCATCCTGCTCTTTTTGTTTCATGACCACTGTCATATACTGCGTGATCACGTTCCAACCATCCTCCGATCTCAGCATTTGTGGTACTAAGTTATCCACGGTTAACTCCTGTATTGACAGCGCTTCGACGCACTCCTTTCTCTGTTCGTCCCACCGTGAGCAATACAGTGTCGTGTGTTCCGCCGTGTCTGGCTGTTCTCCGCAGTACCTGCACATATCCCTGTCCACCTTTCCGATCCTGTACAGATACGCTTCAAAGCATCCATGGCCAGTGAGCACCTGCACAGTGTGGAAGCTTAAAGCTCCATGCTGACGTTCTAGCCATGGGACCAGATTGGGCAGTAGTTTCTTTAGCCAGCCTCCGGTCGTTTCCCGTTCCCACCGCGCTTGCCATTCTACGACAGTTGCCCGACGTGCTTCTTCCTTCTCCTTTGAATTGGCTCCCATTGTTTTCTTTCTTTCCATGGCCAGTAGGTCTATTGGCGGCGTCCCTGCCATTACGCACGCTGCAGTCGCCGAAACTGTTCTGTATGCCCTGCATATAGCAAGGGCCAATTTCCTTTGTTGAGAAATAAGTATTTTCGGATAAGTCTTGCATCTTATTAGGGCTTCCGCCCATAGCGGTGCCGCGTATAGAACTACTGATGTGGCCACAGAGGCTAACAGTCTCCTCTTGCTGTCTTGAGGTCCATTCATCCGTGGCATTAACCTACCCAGCGCCTGTACCACCCTATCTGCCTTCGCCGCTACGTACTTGATATGTTCTTTGTACGAGAGCCTTCCGTCCAGTACGACCCCCAGGTATTTCAACTTCTTTACTGTCGCTACTGGCTCACCCCTAATTTCAAAATTAGTGGCGCCTACCTTTTTCCTCCCGCTTAGATTAATGCATTCGGTTTTTTCGGCTGCTATCTCCAAAGATTTGCTGCATAACCAGCTATCAATCCTTTCAAGCGCCGCATTTATTCTAAGCGTAAGGCTCCCTGCCTCCTTAGCTACACCCACTACAGCTAAATCATCGGCGAAGGCCACTAACGTCACTCCTTCAGGCATCCTCTGCCTGAGCAGGTCATCATATACTATCGTCCACAGTAGAGGGCCGAGTACTGAGCCTTGAGGTACCCCACACCTCACGCTCACTTTGTCCGTGTCGGTGATCAGCCACCTGTTTGACAGGTAGCTCCCCACAATGTTATACAGGTGTGGGGAGACCTCAAACTTACTTAGTGCTTCCATTATTGCAGTCCAGGGAACCGAGTTGAAGGCGTTCCTTACATCAATGGTAACCATTACCACTATTTTCCTTGTTTTCAGGGTGCGCCGCATTTCGTTCTCTGCAATGCCCGTAACCCTTCTGACAGCTGTTAGTGTTGACCTACCTTGTCTGAACCCGTACTGTTCGGCATGTAATTTCGCCTCGACTTCTTCTAGCAATCTGGTCGCTAAAACTCTTTCCAGCAGTTTGCCTTCCACATTCAGCAGACAGAGAGGTCTAAAAGAGTTAGGTTCAAACCCCTTTTTTCCGGGTTTACGTAGAAGTACCAAGCGTGCCTCTTTCCAGCTCTCCGGGTACTCGCCCTCCTCCAAAATCTTTGTAGCCAGCCTGGACAGCGTATCAGACAACAGCGGTGCCGCTATCTTTATTGCTTCCGGCGGTATACCATTTGGTCCTCCCGCTTTCTTCGGCTTCAGTTTTTCGGCAGCTGCCAAGATCTCTTCGTTTGTAACTTGTTTTACCGGTCCCTGGACTTCTTTGCGTTCAAATTCGGTAATTTCGTCGTATGGAAACAACGCACGTACCACCTCCGCCTGGACGCCCGGCTCGAGCTTTTCCGGTGGAGCTCTTTTAAGCGCTCTCACTGTAGTGTCGTACGCTGTCCCCCACACGTCTCTATCTACCTCCTCGATGAGCAGTTTCCATCGTAGGGTTTTCTCTCGCTTTATAGCCCGTCGTAACTCGTTTTTTCTCATCCGGTAGTTCACCCGTAAAACTTCTATCTCCTCAGCTACTAGCCCTCTCCTGTTGGCCCTAGTGTATTCTCTCCTGGCTCTTGTACACTGTTTTCTAATGTGGGCAATTTCGTCTGTCCACCAGTACACTCCCATGCGGCGCCCAGCAATTATCCTCCGCTTCATAGATGCTTCGCATGCCCTCCGTAGGGTATTCTCCAGAACTTTACTGTTCGGTAAGTCCTCAACATTTTTTACCGCATTGTAAAACTCTTCTATGTTTACCGTTTCCGGTTTCCACAATTTTACGACATGCCGTTGTGTTAAGTCCTCCGTTGTTTCCATTCCTACAGCAAACATAATATATTGGTGAGGGCTAAGGCTTTCTCTCTCTTCTAGCACTAGCCACTCTGCCTCACTATACGCCGCCTTGTCGTTAATGGCCGTTACATCTATGTGTGAACTTCCATTAGCATTTACAAATGTAGGCAGCACTCCGTCATTAAGCACCACCATATCCAAGCTCTGGAGTAATTCCATAAGCAGCTCACCTCGTCTGTCTGGTACTGGAGATCCCCACGCTGCGGACTTTGCATTAAAATCCCCAGTGAGGACAATCCTCCGACGTTGCACCGCCATAAGATCTCCCTGTAGCCTAGTCAGATAGTCTTCGTATTCCGTTATGGTTATGTTCGGTGAGGCATAGCAGCTGAACATGGTCCAGCCATTTATCTCCCACCAAACATATCCCTGGGCCTCGCCACTTTTGCCCACCTGCGCCTCCATTTTGTTGACTACATATATTGCCGCGTCAGAATTTACATCTGTTGTCCAGCCTCGCTGCTGTGCCACTCGCCTTTTGTTTGGCTCCGAAACCATCATTACATCCACCCCCATACTTACAGCCGTGGCGTAAGCGATATCATGCGCCCCTACGGACCTGTTAAGATTAATCTGTAGGCAACGAGTGCGCTTCATTGTTTTGTTGGGATTCTCCCCTCCTCCCGGGGTCTGCTCCTTCCTCCATAGCATTCGCTGCTATAGTGTCTGCTGCTTTTTGAACTGGTTGCTGTTGTTCTATCTGCTGCTCTTTCTCCTCCTGTCCATCCTTACTCAGAACATCCATTTTTCCAGTGTCTTTCTCTGACTCACCACCAGCCCCGTGAGCTTTTTCTCTTGCTATCTCTGCGTGTCGAAAGTCTGTTTCTGTGTCAGCGCGATAAACAGATCCACGTCTGTTTCTCGCTGACACTTCCAAGATCTCCTTCCTAAAACGTGGACATCCTGTGTTGTTTGCCCTATGTCCTTCGGTTTTGCAGTTCCAGCATCTCTCCGTTTTGTTACACGCGCTAGCACAATGTCCCTCCTCTCCGCACCTGTAACAGCATTTGCTGCGATCCGGGCCTTTGCACTTTTCAGCGACATGTCCCGTTTCCAGACACCGATAGCAAGTCAGAACCTGCACTCTCTCCCGGAAGGCGCACCATCCCAGGCCAAGAGGTATCTTCCTCTTCTCCAGCAGCAAGGCCGCCGTTTTCCCTGGCACCGTAATCGTTGTTGTCTGCCTACCTCTAAAGCCCGGCCGAAACGGTTTAATAACCAGTTCCTCCGTACAACCCGCAGTCTCCTTAATGACGTCCAGGAGCTCTTGTGCTGTGGTAACCTCGTCCATCCCTGTTACCTGAAGCACACGGGAGTCCCGGTCTCGAAGTTTTACCGTCGCGCCTGTCAAGGAACTGGTCACTTTCTCCTTTAGTTCCTGCACTTTAGCGCCAGAGCCTTCAACGAGAAGGACCATGCTTTTTTCAGCTTTTTTTTGCGCAGACATAACTTGGATGCCCATGCCATCCAGGTCCTTGCGCATATCCCGTACACCTTTGAACAGATCCCGATGACGCTTCTCCCGCTGTTATGACTATTTCCGTTCCCTTCCGCACACCTCTCCTTGGCCTGGAGGTCCGCTTTTGGGTTACCGAATTTCCTTTATCCTGCGCTTGTTGATGTTGCAACTGCTGCTGTTGTCGCTGTTGATGTTTTGGCTGTTTAGGTCCCTGCGGTTTGGACTGTTGCTGCCCCTGTTGCCGCTGCCTTGTCATCCGCGTCAACCTCATCTTTCCGTGAAAGGTGAGAAATGTGACCATCTTCCCATATCGTTCCTGTGAGCCCTCCATACTTGTTACAAGTTCGGAGGTGCCTAGCTCTTTGGCTCTCAGGATCGCTCTCAAAATTGCCTCAAAAATCTCTTTCTCATTCTCTTCGCTTTCACTTCCTTTGAGGTTAGGCGCTTTGACGCTGTAAACCTTCTTACCGCAGCTCATTGGCGTCTTCTCTTCTATCTCTATAGCCGTGTTGCTGGTAGCCGTGTTGCTGGTAAGAACAGCAAAGCTGGGTTTACTACCTTCCGGCATTGGCCTTCTCAGCAACTCCTCCCCGCCTGAGAACATAGTCTGCACCGTTCGGACGATACCCTTCTCCGCCTTATCCCCCTCCTGGTGCACCAAAAACAAATCTCCCATTTTCTCCCATTTCTGCCAGCGCGTTTCCGGCTTTTTGGCTAAGATGGGAGAACGCTGTGTCCGTCCATTTTTTCGAGGCCGCAATTTCTTTGTACGATTCGTACGAAAGGCTGCTACCTTCGACCTCCTTAAGAAATTCTTTCGCCGCTTTCTCCTTTGCCTTTGCCGCATATGTTAGTGGCGACAACAACAACGACTCTGAAGTTCGTTCAGCCTCTTCCAGTTTCCTCCGAAGGTCCTCCACCTCCTTCCTCAATTTCTTCCTCTCAACCAGAATACTCTCCAGCTCCACTCTCTCCTCCTTTCTGACACGCTGCAGAGTATGCACCTCATTGCACACTGCACGAGCGGCAGCTTTGATGTCACGCTGCGTATTAGTGTGCACCTTTGTGCATAGTTGCAGCAGCTTATTCGTCACTTCTAGTAACGCCTCAGGATTTGCAAAGAGTGTGTTTGCCCTCTTAGCAGTAGGAGATGGCGTACCATCCCCCTGCCTTGAGCGCTTCTTTGCCTCATCAGAGCCACTACGAACAGTAGTTTCGCTTGTCACAGAGGTTGCCCCCATCCTTTCCCTCTGTGTGCAAGTCGTTGCCTTTACTGCTCCTGGTTTGCTGTCGGTTTTGCTTATTTCCGGAATCCGTTTATTTCGCCGAATTTCTGGCGAGATGTTTTCCTCCTCAGACATGCGTCTCTTGGTTCTTTGATCCTTAGGCGCATAGGGGCTTTCGTCCGTGATGTCTATTATCACTGGGCTAGGAGTTTGCCCTACTCTCTCCGGAGGGGTACGGAGCATCTTCGTGCTTTTCCTCCTATTTTTTTCTTCAAACTCTTCTTCGTGATCGTATTCGTCAAAGCCAAAATTGTTCAGTATGGCCGCAGCTTCATCGTCTCTTAGCCGTACATTGCCGCCAACAAGGTCCACCCCCTTAGTGGCTACCTCTTCCGTCATAGTTTTGTCTAAGATGCCATAAGCATACTTGTTAGAATCACCGTCCTCCTTATATACTGTCGTGCATCCCACTGTTTTCTCCTTCTCCTTCTTATCTGTACCCGTAAAAGTAGCTGAGTTAGAATTCTCCATATCCAAGTAGTATCCAGCGCATCGTGCGTTAAGAGGCAGACCGGCTACCTGAGAACGGGTATACCCTCAGGCTTAACGCCCTACCCCAGTTCCCCGGGGCCCAGGTTTCGCCGTTTGCCAACCCCGGAATTCACGGACGGGTTGGGCCCGCCTGTATCAGTAGAGGGCTCCGACGCCCCCTACCCAAAACGCACTACTTTGCCAAAGTCCCGAAGGGGCTGGTCACAGGCACATATACGGAGATGGCGCTCGGCAGCGCAAGCACACATCAGCCCGCAGCTTCCGGGCACGGGTGACACCCGTCGGCATTGGGCACTCCCACGCCTCCCCATATACTACCAGCATCTCTGTCCGTGGGTCATCGCCAGGTTCGTCATAAGTGAGCCTCCCACCGTCCTGTAGTCGGCCCTACAAACAAACACAAAAAGGCAAAACATGACAGCACAACACCAAACATTCCTGTATCCCCAGGCGGGACCCTTACATGTTGGCTACCCCCCGGGCCAGGTGGAACATGGTTTTTTAACGAGGTGTTACTCCTCCCCCTCCTCCTTTTAATCCGGGCTTGGGACCGGCTGCGACAACTGGATATTCTCCAACTTCACACGCAGGCGGAGTTAACCTAACCTAACCTAACCTAACCTAACCTAACCTAACCTAACCTAACCTAACCTAACCTAACCTAACCTAACCTAACTTAACCTAACCTAACCTAACCTAACCTAACCTAACCTAACCTAACCTAACCTAACCTAACCTAACCTAACCTAACCTAACCTAACCTAACCTAACCTAACCTAACCTAACCTAACCTAACCTAACCTAACCTAACCTAACCTAACCTAACCTAACCTAACCTAACCTAACCTAACCTAACCTAACCTAACCTAACCTAACCTAACCTAACCTAACCTAACCTAACCTAACCTAACCTAACCTAACCTAACCTAACCTAACCTAACCTAACCTAACCTAACCTAACCTAACCTAACCTAACCTAACCTAACCTAACCTAACCTAACCTAACCTAACCTAACCTAACCTAACCTAACCTAACCTAACCTAACCTAACCTAACCTAACCTAACCTAACCTAACCTAACCTAACCTAACCTAACCTAACCTAACCTAACCTAACCTAACCTAACCTAACCTAACCTAACCTAACCTAACCTAACCTAACCTAACCTAACCTAACCTAACCTAACCTAACCTAACCTAACCTAACCTAACCTAACCTAACCTAACCTAACCTAACCTAACCTAACCTAACCTAACCTAACCTAACCTAACCTAACCTAACCTAACCTAACCTAACCTAACCTAACCTAACCTAACCTAACCTAACCTAACCTAACCTAACCTAACCTAACCTAACCTAACCTAACCTAACCTAACCTAACCTAACCTAACCTAACCTAACCTAACCTAACCTAACCTAACCTAACCTAACCTAACCTAACCTAACCTAACCTAACCTAACCTAACCTAACCTAACCTAACCTAACCTAACCTAACCTAACCTAACTTTTTTTTTTTTTTTTTTTTTTTTTTTTGGTGGGTGGGGAAGAGGAAAATCTTCAAAAAGACACTTGCCACACTCCAGCTAGTAGTGCCGGATTTTTACCGGCTAAAAACCTCTTCCCCTGTAGCTCCCACGACGATCCGGAAAACCGTTGTTACGGCATTACTTCGGATCGTCATGTTGCCACGGGCCCCTTTCGGAGCCCCCTCCATTTATTCACGTAGGCTTGCCAGTCGATGCAGTACCTCGGACATACCGTAACAACCAATCGGCGGACCAGCCATGCAGAAGCTGCACAATCCCTGCCTCCACCCCTCCGCCGGCCAACCCGCACTACTCGCCACCGGCCGCGCAGCCACCCACGAGAACCCGCCCGCCACCAGACATGGCAGCCCGGACCCAGGACGTAAGTCCGAAACCCGCCCCACGTCTCCAGCCCATCCCATCCCCGCCACAATGTGGTCCAGCACCAGGCGCCGGGAAACAATCCTACTCTCCTCCGACCGAGAGCAGAAACGCCTCCGTTCAACACCACGCGCCAGGCCACACTACAGCGACGCATGGGCGGCCTGTCAACGCACGACAAGCTCCCGGCACGCCAAGGACCCAGGCCGACACTCCAGCAACCAGACAGGCCCGCACGCAACCACGCAACCACCCGCCCAGGAGCAAGCAGCCCAGACCACCCTTAGGAGCGCCAGATGCACAGACTAATGCCACGCCTCTGCACACCATCCAACTGACCCGGTTCCTCCCAAGTACTGCATCGCTCAAGCCCGCCTACCATTCTCCCTCTCGCATTCGCACACAAGTCACGGCAGTTACTTACCTTCCTTCGATTGTCCTCTCATCCTGCTCTTTTTGTTTCATGACCACTGTCATATACTGCGTGATCACGTTCCAACCATCCTCCGATCTCAGCATTTGTGGTACTAAGTTATCCACGGTTAACTCCTGTATTGACAGCGCTTCGACGCACTCCTTTCTCTGTTCGTCCCACCGTGAGCAATACAGTGTCGTGTGTTCCGCCGTGTCTGGCTGTTCTCCGCAGTACCTGCACATATCCCTGTCCACCTTTCCGATCCTGTACAGATACGCTTCAAAGCATCCATGGCCAGTGAGCACCTGCACAGTGTGGAAGCTTAAAGCTCCATGCTGACGTTCTAGCCATGGGACCAGATTGGGCAGTAGTTTCTTTAGCCAGCCTCCGGTCGTTTCCCGTTCCCACCGCGCTTGCCATTCTACGACAGTTGCCCGACGTGCTTCTTCCTTCTCCTTTGAATTGGCTCCCATTGTTTTCTTTCTTTCCATGGCCAGTAGGTCTATTGGCGGCGTCCCTGCCATTACGCACGCTGCAGTCGCCGAAACTGTTCTGTATGCCCTGCATATAGCAAGGGCCAATTTCCTTTGTTGAGAAATAAGTATTTTCGGATAAGTCTTGCATCTTATTAGGGCTTCCGCCCATAGCGGTGCCGCGTATAGAACTACTGATGTGGCCACAGAGGCTAACAGTCTCCTCTTGCTGTCTTGAGGTCCATTCATCCGTGGCATTAACCTACCCAGCGCCTGTACCACCCTATCTGCCTTCGCCGCTACGTACTTGATATGTTCTTTGTACGAGAGCCTTCCGTCCAGTACGACCCCCAGGTATTTCAACTTCTTTACTGTCGCTACTGGCTCACCCCTAATTTCAAAATTAGTGGCGCCTACCTTTTTCCTCCCGCTTAGATTAATGCATTCGGTTTTTTCGGCTGCTATCTCCAAAGATTTGCTGCATAACCAGCTATCAATCCTTTCAAGCGCCGCATTTATTCTAAGCGTAAGGCTCCCTGCCTCCTTAGCTACACCCACTACAGCTAAATCATCGGCGAAGGCCACTAACGTCACTCCTTCAGGCATCCTCTGCCTGAGCAGGTCATCATATACTATCGTCCACAGTAGAGGGCCGAGTACTGAGCCTTGAGGTACCCCACACCTCACGCTCACTTTGTCCGTGTCGGTGATCAGCCACCTGTTTGACAGGTAGCTCCCCACAATGTTATACAGGTGTGGGGAGACCTCAAACTTACTTAGTGCTTCCATTATTGCAGTCCAGGGAACCGAGTTGAAGGCGTTCCTTACATCAATGGTAACCATTACCACTATTTTCCTTGTTTTCAGGGTGCGCCGCATTTCGTTCTCTGCAATGCCCGTAACCCTTCTGACAGCTGTTAGTGTTGACCTACCTTGTCTGAACCCGTACTGTTCGGCATGTAATTTCGCCTCGACTTCTTCTAGCAATCTGGTCGCTAAAACTCTTTCCAGCAGTTTGCCTTCCACATTCAGCAGACAGAGAGGTCTAAAAGAGTTAGGTTCAAACCCCTTTTTTCCGGGTTTACGTAGAAGTACCAAGCGTGCCTCTTTCCAGCTCTCCGGGTACTCGCCCTCCTCCAAAATCTTTGTAGCCAGCCTGGACAGCGTATCAGACAACAGCGGTGCCGCTATCTTTATTGCTTCCGGCGGTATACCATTTGGTCCTCCCGCTTTCTTCGGCTTCAGTTTTTCGGCAGCTGCCAAGATCTCTTCGTTTGTAACTTGTTTTACCGGTCCCTGGACTTCTTTGCGTTCAAATTCGGTAATTTCGTCGTATGGAAACAACGCACGTACCACCTCCGCCTGGACGCCCGGCTCGAGCTTTTCCGGTGGAGCTCTTTTAAGCGCTCTCACTGTAGTGTCGTACGCTGTCCCCCACACGTCTCTATCTACCTCCTCGATGAGCAGTTTCCATCGTAGGGTTTTCTCTCGCTTTATAGCCCGTCGTAACTCGTTTTTTCTCATCCGGTAGTTCACCCGTAAAACTTCTATCTCCTCAGCTACTAGCCCTCTCCTGTTGGCCCTAGTGTATTCTCTCCTGGCTCTTGTACACTGTTTTCTAATGTGGGCAATTTCGTCTGTCCACCAGTACACTCCCATGCGGCGCCCAGCAATTATCCTCCGCTTCATAGATGCTTCGCATGCCCTCCGTAGGGTATTCTCCAGAACTTTACTGTTCGGTAAGTCCTCAACATTTTTTACCGCATTGTAAAACTCTTCTATGTTTACCGTTTCCGGTTTCCACAATTTTACGACATGCCGTTGTGTTAAGTCCTCCGTTGTTTCCATTCCTACAGCAAACATAATATATTGGTGAGGGCTAAGGCTTTCTCTCTCTTCTAGCACTAGCCACTCTGCCTCACTATACGCCGCCTTGTCGTTAATGGCCGTTACATCTATGTGTGAACTTCCATTAGCATTTACAAATGTAGGCAGCACTCCGTCATTAAGCACCACCATATCCAAGCTCTGGAGTAATTCCATAAGCAGCTCACCTCGTCTGTCTGGTACTGGAGATCCCCACGCTGCGGACTTTGCATTAAAATCCCCAGTGAGGACAATCCTCCGACGTTGCACCGCCATAAGATCTCCCTGTAGCCTAGTCAGATAGTCTTCGTATTCCGTTATGGTTATGTTCGGTGAGGCATAGCAGCTGAACATGGTCCAGCCATTTATCTCCCACCAAACATATCCCTGGGCCTCGCCACTTTTGCCCACCTGCGCCTCCATTTTGTTGACTACATATATTGCCGCGTCAGAATTTACATCTGTTGTCCAGCCTCGCTGCTGTGCCACTCGCCTTTTGTTTGGCTCCGAAACCATCATTACATCCACCCCCATACTTACAGCCGTGGCGTAAGCGATATCATGCGCCCCTACGGACCTGTTAAGATTAATCTGTAGGCAACGAGTGCGCTTCATTGTTTTGTTGGGATTCTCCCCTCCTCCCGGGGTCTGCTCCTTCCTCCATAGCATTCGCTGCTATAGTGTCTGCTGCTTTTTGAACTGGTTGCTGTTGTTCTATCTGCTGCTCTTTCTCCTCCTGTCCATCCTTACTCAGAACATCCATTTTTCCAGTGTCTTTCTCTGACTCACCACCAGCCCCGTGAGCTTTTTCTCTTGCTATCTCTGCGTGTCGAAAGTCTGTTTCTGTGTCAGCGCGATAAACAGATCCACGTCTGTTTCTCGCTGACACTTCCAAGATCTCCTTCCTAAAACGTGGACATCCTGTGTTGTTTGCCCTATGTCCTTCGGTTTTGCAGTTCCAGCATCTCTCCGTTTTGTTACACGCGCTAGCACAATGTCCCTCCTCTCCGCACCTGTAACAGCATTTGCTGCGATCCGGGCCTTTGCACTTTTCAGCGACATGTCCCGTTTCCAGACACCGATAGCAAGTCAGAACCTGCACTCTCTCCCGGAAGGCGCACCATCCCAGGCCAAGAGGTATCTTCCTCTTCTCCAGCAGCAAGGCCGCCGTTTTCCCTGGCACCGTAATCGTTGTTGTCTGCCTACCTCTAAAGCCCGGCCGAAACGGTTTAATAACCAGTTCCTCCGTACAACCCGCAGTCTCCTTAATGACGTCCAGGAGCTCTTGTGCTGTGGTAACCTCGTCCATCCCTGTTACCTGAAGCACACGGGAGTCCCGGTCTCGAAGTTTTACCGTCGCGCCTGTCAAGGAACTGGTCACTTTCTCCTTTAGTTCCTGCACTTTAGCGCCAGAGCCTTCAACGAGAAGGACCATGCTTTTTTCAGCTTTTTTTTGCGCAGACATAACTTGGATGCCCATGCCATCCAGGTCCTTGCGCATATCCCGTACACCTTTGAACAGATCCGCATACGATGACGCTTCTCCCGCTGTTATGACTATTTCCGTTCCCTTCCGCACACCTCTCCTTGGCCTGGAGGTCCGCTTTTGGGTTACCGAATTTCCTTTATCCTGCGCTTGTTGATGTTGCAACTGCTGCTGTTGTCGCTGTTGATGTTTTGGCTGTTTAGGTCCCTGCGGTTTGGACTGTTGCTGCCCCTGTTGCCGCTGCCTTGTCATCCGCGTCAACCTCATCTTTCCGTGAAAGGTGAGAAATGTGACCATCTTCCCATATCGTTCCTGTGAGCCCTCCATACTTGTTACAAGTTCGGAGGTGCCTAGCTCTTTGGCTCTCAGGATCGCTCTCAAAATTGCCTCAAAAATCTCTTTCTCATTCTCTTCGCTTTCACTTCCTTTGAGGTTAGGCGCTTTGACGCTGTAAACCTTCTTACCGCAGCTCATTGGCGTCTTCTCTTCTATCTCTATAGCCGTGTTGCTGGTAAGAACAGCAAAGCTGGGTTTACTACCTTCCGGCATTGGCCTTCTCAGCAACTCCTCCCCGCCTGAGAACATAGTCTGCACCGTTCGGACGATACCCTTCTCCGCCTTATCCCCCTCCTGGTGCACCAAAAACAAACTGCCAGCGCGTTTCCGGCTTTTTGGCTAAGATGGGAGAACGCTGTGTCCGTCCATTTTTTCGAGGCCGCAATTTCTTTGTACGATTCGTACGAAAGGCTGCTACCTTCGACCTCCTTAAGAAATTCTTTCGCCGCTTTCTCCTTTGCCTTTGCCGCATATGTTAGTGGCGACAACAACAACGACTCTGAAGTTCGTTCAGCCTCTTCCAGTTTCCTCCGAAGGTCCTCCACCTCCTTCCTCAATTTCTTCCTCTCAACCAGAATACTCTCCAGCTCCACTCTCTCCTCCTTTCTGACACGCTGCAGAGTATGCACCTCATTGCACACTGCACGAGCGGCAGCTTTGATGTCACGCTGCGTATTAGTGTGCACCTTTGTGCATAGTTGCAGCAGCTTATTCGTCACTTCTAGTAACGCCTCAGGATTTGCAAAGAGTGTGTTTGCCCTCTTAGCAGTAGGAGATGGCGTACCATCCCCCTGCCTTGAGCGCTTCTTTGCCTCATCAGAGCCACTACGAACAGTAGTTTCGCTTGTCACAGAGGTTGCCCCCATCCTTTCCCTCTGTGTGCAAGTCGTTGCCTTTACTGCTCCTGGTTTGCTGTCGGTTTTGCTTATTTCCGGAATCCGTTTATTTCGCCGAATTTCTGGCGAGATGTTTTCCTCCTCAGACATGCGTCTCTTGGTTCTTTGATCCTTAGGCGCATAGGGGCTTTCGTCCGTGATGTCTATTATCACTGGGCTAGGAGTTTGCCCTACTCTCTCCGGAGGGGTACGGAGCATCTTCGTGCTTTTCCTCCTATTTTTTTCTTCAAACTCTTCTTCGTGATCGTATTCGTCAAAGCCAAAATTGTTCAGTATGGCCGCAGCTTCATCGTCTCTTAGCCGTACATTGCCGCCAACAAGGTCCACCCCCTTAGTGGCTACCTCTTCCGTCATAGTTTTGTCTAAGATGCCATAAGCATACTTGTTAGAATCACCGTCCTCCTTATATACTGTCGTGCATCCCACTGTTTTCTCCTTCTCCTTCTTATCTGTACCCGTAAAAGTAGCTGAGTTAGAATTCTCCATATCCAAGTAGTATCCAGCGCATCGTGCGTTAAGAGGCAGACCGGCTACCTGAGAACGGGTATACCCTCAGGCTTAACGCCCTACCCCAGTTCCCCGGGGCCCAGGTTTCGCCGTTTGCCAACCCCGGAATTCACGGACGGGTTGGGCCCGCCTGTATCAGTAGAGGGCTCCGACGCCCCCTACCCAAAACGCACTACTTTGCCAAAGTCCCGAAGGGGCTGGTCACAGGCACATATACGGAGATGGCGCTCGGCAGCGCAAGCACACATCAGCCCGCAGCTTCCGGGCACGGGTGACACCCGTCGGCATTGGGCACTCCCACGCCTCCCCATATACTACCAGCATCTCTGTCCGTGGGTCATCGCCAGGTTCGTCATAAGTGAGCCTCCCACCGTCCTGTAGTCGGCCCTACAAACAAACACAAAAAGGCAAAACATGACAGCACAACACCAAACATTCCTGTATCCCCAGGCGGGACCCTTACATGTTGGCTACCCCCCGGGCCAGGTGGAACATGGTTTTTTAACGAGGTGTTACTCCTCCCCCTCCTCCTTTTAATCCGGGCTTGGGACCGGCTGCGACAACTGGATATTCTCCAACTTCACACGCAGGCGGAGTTAACCTAACCTAACCTAACCTAACCTAACCTAACCTAACCTAACCTAACCTAACCTAACCTAACCTAACCTAACCTAACCTAACCTAACCTAACCTAACCTAACCTAACCTAACCTAACCTAACCTAACCTAACCTAACCTAACCTAACCTAACCTAACCTAACCTAACCTAACCTAACCTAACCTAACCTAACCTAACCTAACCTAACCTAACCTAACCTAACCTAACCTAACCTAACCTAACCTAACCTAACCTAACCTAACCTAACCTAACCTAACCTAACCTAACCTAACCTAACCTAACCTAACCTAACCTAACCTAACCTAACCTAACCTAACCTAACCTAACCTAACCTAACCTAACCTAACCTAACCTAACCTAACCTAACCTAACCTAACCTAACCTAACCTAACCTAACCTAACCTAACCTAACCTAACCTAACCTAACCTAACCTAACCTAACCTAACCTAACCTAACCTAACCTAACCTCCAGCCAAATTTCTCCGCTTGAGAGCAGCATAATAGCAAGTTTCGTCGAGCGCAATTTTTCAAATACATTTTAAAAGTAAAGATTAAAAAGTTATAATAAATTGGCTTAAAAGTTATTTACGAAAAAAAAAAAAATTTCAAATATATAATTAATTTTTCATAAATATTATAAATGTTGGATCATAACAAAGGTACAGTATTACTGTATTATAAATGTAAGTATTTTAAATATTATAAATGTACAGTATTACTGTATTATAATTTTTATTTTTCTAAATAACTTTTAAACAAATTTATAATATCGTTTGGCAAAACGGAACCCCATTAACACTTGATCAACTATCCCCGCCAGGGGTCTACCGGTGTCACTTCTCACCCCGTAAACAGCACGGAGTAGGGATGGGAGCGTTCTCCTGTCTCTCTTGCAATAAGCTGTATCTCACTTCTTACACAGTTTTCGTAATAATTTTTTTTTTTACGAAAGTAACAGGTTCCTCCACACAATTGAAATTTTTAAATTAATCTATTCATCTCTCTAATTGACAAATGTTTGTATGTATGTATGTATGTATGTATGTATGTTATGTTTCTGCAGCATCTCCTTATAAACCCCAGAACCGATTTTGATGGGAGTGATGTCATTTTAATTGGTTCATTCCCTATTTGAGAATAGGCAAGTTTCATCTTTCTACGATTTCATCTTGGTTCTCAAAAATTTGAAAAATTATGTTTAATGCTAACCTGCAAATGTCAAATGACAGCATAGTTGCGCAGCAACGCGCAACGGGAAAGCTGCAGTTGCGCAGCAATGCGCGACAAGAAAGTTATCTTTTAAATACTGAATTTTTGCGCAGTTTCGCAGCAACGCGCGACGGAAAAGCTAGTATATACTGAGTGTCCGAAAAGTTTGGACTGGGTCAAATATCTCGAGAACGAAAGGTTGGATTAACACGATTGCAAGGGAACTTGTTTTTGACACAATTATCTACCGAATTCTGTTGTAAAAAACCACCCCCACCCCTTTTAAGGGGGTGAACGTAATGGTAGTTTTAAAATTTTAAATGGAAACCCCCAATTTTTTTTTATTTTTGGATTTCTTGACAAATTCTGTGTATGGCCCCAAAATTTCACACCCAACCCTCGCCTTCCCTCCACAGGGGATGAAAAAAATGATTGAAATAAAAATGATACTGAACAGTTTAAATGCTCAACTAAATCCACAACGAAAATAAACATGTCAAAAAAAACATGTAACCCGACCCAAAATTTTACCCCCAACCCCCGCCCCAAAATTCGGTAGATAATTGTGTCAAAAACAACGTTCTCTTGCAATCGTGTTAATCCAACCTTTCGTTCTCGAGATATTTGACCCAGTCCAAACTTTTCGGACACCCAGTATATATATATATATATATATATATATATATATATATATATATATACAGCTTGATTAATTCTAATAGAAATGTAATTGTTTTTCGAAAATGTTGAATATGCAATAAATTTAATTGTTAAAATGTAAGCAATATTACATATTGTTCGATAATTATTTAATAACTTAATCATGTGATTAACTATGCGATTAGAATGTCAAAGTACGCTTTAATTAATAAACAACAAAAAACTTTAAAAAAATTAATTAAAATTTCATAAAAATAACATTCAAAAATACATATTTACTATTTAAATCACATGGTTAACTATGCGTTTAAGTTCTCAAAACACACTTAATTATCTTATTAACTTAATCATTTGATTAAGAACATGATTAATAATAAACACATTGTTAATACTTAATCATGAAGTTAACTATGTGTTTAAGATGTTAAAACACAGATTTTAAATAGTTATAAATAAAAAAAAATTAATAAAAATTATTATTCTTGGAAGTTTTTAACCGACTTTTTTGTAAAATTTTCCCGGCAAGCGACGCATAGGTATCCGTCAAATTTCTCAAGCTCGGCCCGGCGAAATATTTTTATTGGTAAATTAATTATAAAAGTTATTAATTTTCATTATTTTTTCACAACAATTTTTTTAGTAAATATTTAATTATAATTAATGTTAAATATAAACACATAAATACATAATATTACCTCAATATTAAGCTCTCATTTAGACTGCCGCTTTTAATTTTAGTTTTATGCACCAAGCACAAGGATTTTACTAATTCAAACACTTGACATATTTTTCATTTTTAAAAACATGACTAAC
>CAWYQG010000391.1:40339-60874 GCA_963966155.1 Clivina fossor | reverse complement strand
GGCTCGCCAACTTAAAAACTACTGGAGATATTGAACTTTTTCAAAAAATCCGATTTCTCATTAAACCAGCGAAGCGAAAAAGCAAGAAATCGTCAATTTCTGCTTAAAAACGCGAATTTACAAGCATTTGTACGTTTTTGGCTCGCCAACTTAAAAACTACTGGAGATATTGAACTTTTTCAAAAAATCCGATTTCTCATTAAACCAGCGAAGCGAAAAAGCAAGAAATCGTCAATTTCTGCTTAAAAACGCGAATTTACAAGCATTTGTACGTTTTTGGCTCGCCAACTTAAAAACTACTGGAGATATTGAACTTTTTCAAAAAATCCGATTTCTCATTAAACCAGCGAAGCGAAAAAGCAAGAAATCGTCAATTTCTGCTTAAAAACGCGAATTTACAAGCATTTGTACGTTTTTGGCTCGCCAACTTAAAAACTACTGGAGATATTGAACTTTTTCAAAAAATCCGATTTCTCATTAAACCAGCGAAGCGAAAAAGCAAGAAATCGTCAATTTCTGCTTAAAAACGCGAATTTACAAGCATTTATACGTTTTTGGCTCGCCAACTTAAAAACTACTGGAGATATTGAACTTTTTCAAAAAATCCGATTTCTCATTAAACCAGCGAAGCGAAAAAGCAAGAAATCGTCAATTTCTGCTTAAAAACGCGAATTTACAAGCATTTGTACGTTTTTGGCTCGCCAACTTAAAAACTACTGGAGATATTGAACTTTTTTCAAAAAATCCGATTTCTCATTAAACCAGCGAAGCGAAAAAGCAAGAAATCGTCAATTTCTGCTTAAAAACGCGAATTTACAAGCATTTGTACGTTTTGGCTCGCCAACTTAAAAACTACTGGAGATATTGAACTTTTTCAAAAAATCCGATTTCTCATTAAACCAGCGAAGCGAAAAAGCAAGAAATCGTCAATTTCTGCTTAAAAACGCAATTTACAAGCATTTGTACGTTTTTGGCTCGCCAACTTAAAAACTACTGGAGATATTGAACTTTTTCAAAAAATCCGATTTCTCATTAAACCAGCCAAGCGAAAAAGCAAGAAATCGTCAATTTCTGCTTAAAAACGCGAATTTACAAGCATTTATACGTTTTTGGCTCGCCAACTTAAAAACTACTGGAGATATTGAACTTTTTCAAAAATCCGATTTCTCATTAAACCAGCGAAGCGAAAAAGCAAGAAATCGTCAATTTCTGCTTAAAAACGCGAATTTACAAGCATTTGTACGTTTTTGGCTCGCCAACTTAAAAACTACTGGAGATATTAAACTTTTTCAAAAAATCCGATTTCTCATTAAACCAGCGAAGCGAAAAAGCAAGAAATCGTCAATTTCTGCTTAAAAACGCGAATTTACAAGCATTAGTACGTTTTTGGCTCGCCAACTTAAAAACTACTGGAGATATTGAACTTTTTCAAAAAATCCGTTTTCTCATTAAACCAGCGAAGCGAAAAAGCAAGAAATCGTCAATTTCTGCTTAAAAACGCGAATTTACAAGCATTTGTACGTTTTTGGCTCGCCAACTTAAAAACTACTGGAGATATTGAACTTTTTCAAAAAATCCGATTTCTCATTAAACCAGCGAAGCGAAAAAGCAAGAAATCGTCAATTTCTGCTTAAAAACGCGAATTTACAAGCATTTATACGTTTTTGGCTCGCCAACTTAAAAACTACTGGAGATATTGAACTTTTTCAAAAAATCCGATTTCTCATTAAACCAGCGAAGCGAAAAAGCAAGAAATCGTCAATTTCTGCTTAAAAACGCGAATTTACAAGCATTTGTACGTTTTTGGCTTGCCAACTTAAAAACTACTGGAGATATTGAACTTTTTCAAAAAATCCGATTTCTCATTAAACCAGCGAAGCGAAAAAGCAAGAAATCGTCAATTTCTGCTTAAAAACGCGAATTTACAAGCATTTATACGTTTTTGGCTCGCCAACTAAAAAACTACTGGATATATTGAACTTTTTCAAAAAATCCGATTTCTCATTAAACCAGCGAAGCGAAAAAGCAAGAAATCGTCAATTTCTGCTTAAAAACGCGAATTTACAAGCATTTGTACGTTTTTGGCTCGCCAACTTAAAAACTACTGGAGATATTAAACTTTTTCAAAAAATCCGATTTTTCATTAAACCAGCGAAGCGAAAAAGCAAGAAATCGTCAATTTCTGGTTAAAAACGCGAATTTACAAGCATTTGTACGTTTTTGGCTCGCCAACTTAAAAACTACTGGAAATATTGAACTTTTTCAAAAAATCCGATTTCTCATTAAACCAGCGAAGCGAAAAAGCAAGAAATCGTCAATTTCTGGTTAAAAACGCGAATTTACAAGCATTTGTACGTTTTTGGCTCGCCAACTTAAAAACTACTGGAGATATTGAACTTTTTCAAAAAATCCGATTTCTCATTAAACCAGCGAAGCGAAAAAGCAAGAAATCGTCAATTTCTGCTTAAAAACGCGAATTTACAAGCATTTATACCTTTTTGGCTCGCCAACTTAAAAACTACTGGAGATATTGAACTTTTTCAAAAATCCGATTTCTCATTAAACCAGCGAAGCGAAAAAGCAAGAAATCGTCAATTTCTTCTTAAAAACGCGAATTTACAAGCATTTGTACGTTTTTGGCTCGCCAACTTAAAAACTACTGGAGATATTAAACTTTTTCAAAAATCCGATTTCTCATTAAACCAGCGAAGCGAAAAAGCAAGAAATCGTCAATTTCTGCTTAAAAACGCGAATTTACAAGCATTTGTACGTTTTTGGCTCGCCAACTTAAAAACTACTGGAGATATTGAACTTTTTCAAAAAATCCGATTTCTCATTAAACCAGCGAAGCGAAAAAGCAAGAAATCGTCAATTTCTGCTTAAAAACGCGAATTTACAAGCATTTGTAGGTTTTTGGCTCGCCAACTTAAAAACTACTGGAGATATTGAACTTTTTCAAAAATCCGATTTCTCATTAAACCAACGAAGCGAAAAAGCAAGAAATCGTCAATTTCTGTTTAAAAACGCGAATTTACAAGCATTTATACGTTTTTGGCTCGCCAACTTAAAAACTACTGAAGATATTAAACTTTTTCAAAAAATCCGATTTCTCATTAAACCAGCGAAGCGAAAAAGCAAGAAATCGTCAATTTCTGCTTAAAAACGCGAATTCACAAGCATTTATACGTTTTTGGCTCGCCAACTTAAAAACTACTGGAGATATTGAACTTTTTCAAGAAATCCGATTTCTCATTAAACCAGCGAAGCGAAAAAGCAAGAAATCGTCAATTTCTGCTTAAAAACGCGAATTTACAAGCATTTGTACGTTTTTGGCTCGCAAACTTAAAAACTACTGGAGATATTGAACTTTTTCAAAAAATCCGATTTCTCATTAAACCAGCGAAGCGTAAAAGCAAGAAATCGTCAATTTCTGCTTAAAAACGCGAATTTACAAGCATTTGTACGTTTTTGGCTCGCCAACTTAAAAACTACTGGAGATATTGAACTTTTTCAAAAATCCGATTTCTCATTAAACCAGCGAAGCGAAAAAGCAAGAAATCGTCAATTTCTGCTTAAAAACGCGAATTTACAAGCATTTGTACGTTTTTGGCTCGCCAACTTAAAAACTACTGGAGATATTGAACTTTTTCAAAAAATCCGATTTCTCATTAAACCAGCGAAGCGAAAAAGCAAGAAATCGTCAATTTCTGCTTAAAAACGCGAATTTACAAGCATTTGTACGTTTTTGGCTCGCCAACTTAAAAACTACTGGAGATATTGAACTTTTTCAAAAAATCCGATTTCTCATTAAACCAGCGAAGCGAAAAAGCAAGAAATCGTCAATTTCTGCTTAAAAACGCGAATTTACAAGCATTTATACGTTTTTGGCTCGCCAACTTAAAACTACTGGAGATATTGAACTTTTTCAAAAAATCCGATTTCTCATTAAACCAGCGAAGCGAAAAAGCAAGAAATCGTCAATTTCTGCTTAAAAACGCGAATTTACAAGCATTTGTACGTTTTTGGCTCGCCAACTTAAAAACTACTGGAGATATTAAACTTTTTCAAAAAATCCGATTTCTCATTAAACCAGCGAAGCGAAAAAGACAGAAATCGTCAATTTCTGCTTAAAAACGCGAATTTACAAGCATTTATACGTTTTTGGCTCGCCAACTTAAAAACTACTGGAGATATTGAACTTTTTCAAAAAATCCGATTTCTCATTAAACCAGCGAAGCGAAAAAGCAAGAAATCGTCAATTTCTGCTTAAAAACGCGAATTTACAAGCATTTGTACGTTTTTGGCTCGCCAACTTAAAAACTACTGATGATATTGAACTTTTTCAAAAAATCCGATTTCTCATTAAACCAGCGAAGCGAAAAAGCAAGAAATCGTCAATTTCTGCTTAAAAACGCGAATTTACAAGCATTTGTACGTTTTTGGCTCGCCAACTTAAAAACTACTGGAGATATTGAATTTTTTCAAAAAATCCGATTTCTCATTAAACCAGCGAAGCGAAAAAGCAAGAAATCGTCAATTTCTGCTTAAAAACGCGAATTTACAAGCATTTATACGTTTTTGGCTCGCCAACTTAAAAACTACTGGAGATATTGAACTTTTTCAAAAAATCCGATTTCTCATTAAACCAGCGAAGCGAAAAAGCAAGAAATCGTCAATTTTTGCTTAAAAACGCGAATTTACAAGCATTTATATGTTTTTGGCTCGCCAACTTAAAAACTACTGGAGATATTGAACTTTTTCAAAAAATCCGATTTCTCATTAAACCAGCGAAGCGACAAAGCAAAAAATCGTCAATTTCTGCTTAAAAACGCGAATTTACAAGCATTTATACGTTTTTGGCTCGCCAACTTAAAAACTACTGGAGATATTGAACTTTTTCAAAAAATCCGATTTCTCATTAAACCAGCGAAGCGAAAAAGCAAGAAATCGTCAATTTCTGCTTAAAAACGCAAATTTACAAGCATTTATACGTTTTTGGCTCGCCAACTTAAAAACTACTGGAGATATTGAACTTTTTCAAAAAATCCGATTTCTCATTAAACCAGCGAAGCGAAAAAGCAAGAAATCGTCAATTTCTGCTTAAAAACGCGAATTTACAAGCAATTATACGTTTTTGGCTCGCCAACTTAAAAACTACTGGAGATATTAAACTTTTTCAAAAAATCCGATTTCTCATTAAACCAGCGAAGCGAAAAAGCAAGAAATCGTCAATTTCTGCTTAAATACGCGAATTTACAAGCATTTGTACGTTTTTGGCTCGCCAACTTAAAAACTACTGGAGATATTGAACTTTTTCCAAAAATCCGATTTCTCATTAAACCAGCGAAGCGAAAAAGCAAGAAATCGTCAATTTTTGCTTAAAAACGCGAATTTACAAGCATTTGTACGTTTTTGGCTCGCCAACTTAAAAACTACTGGAGATATTGAACTTTTTCAAAAAATCCGATTTCTCATTAAACCAGCGAAGCGAAAAAGCAAGAAATCGTCAATTTCTGCTTAAAAACGCGAATTTACAAGCATTTGTACGTTTTTGGCTCGCCAACTTAAAAACTACTGGAGATATTAAACTTTTTCAAAAAATCCGATTTCTCATTAAACCAGCGAAGCGAAAAAGCAAGAAATCGTCAATTTCTGCTTAAAAACGCGAATTTACAAGCATTTATACGTTTTTGGCTCGCCAACTTAAAAACTACTGGAGATATTGAACTTTTTCAAAAAATCCGATTTCTCATTAAACCAGCGAAGCGAAAAAGCAAGAAATCGTCAATTTCTGCTTAAAAACGCGAATTTACAAGCATTTGTACGTTTTTGGCTCGCCAACTTAAAAACTACTGGAGATATTGAACTTTTTCAAAAAATCCGATTTCTCATTAAACCAGCGAAGCGAAAAAGCAAGAAATCGTCAATTTCTGCTTAAAAACGCGAATTTACAAGCATTTGTACGTTTTTGGCTCGCCAACTTAGAAACTACTGTAGATATTGAACTTTTTCAAAAAATCCGATTTCTCATTAAACCAGCGAAGCGAAAAAGCAAGAAATCGTCAATTTTTGCTTAAAAACGCGAATTTACAAGCATTTATACGTTTTTGGCTCGCCAACTTAAAAACTACTGGAGATATTGAACTTTTTCAAAAAATCCGATTTCTCATTAAACCAGCGAAGCAAAAAAGCAAGAAATCGTCAATTTCTGCTTAAAAACGCGAATTTACAAGCATTTGTACGTTTTTGGCTCGCCAACTTAAAAACTACTGGAGATATTAAACTTTTTCAAAAAATCCGATTTCTCATTAAACCAGCGAAGCGAAAAAGACAGAAATCGTCAATTTCTGCTTAAAAACGCGAATTTACAAGCATTTATACGTTTTTGGCTCGCCAACTTAAAAACTACTGGAGATATTGAACTTTTTCAAAAAATCCGATTTCTCATTAAACCAGCGAAGCGAAAAAGCAAGAAATCGTCAATTTCTGCTTAAAAACGCGAATTTACAAGCATTTGTACGTTTTTGGCTCGCCAACTTAAAAACTACTGATGATATTGAACTTTTTCAAAAAATCCGATTTCTCATTAAACCAGCGAAGCGAAAAAGCAAGAAATCGTCAATTTCTGCTTAAAAACGCGAATTTACAAGCATTTGTACGTTTTTGGCTCGCCAACTTAAAAACTACTGGAGATATTGAATTTTTTCAAAAAATCCGATTTCTCATTAAACCAGCGAAGCGAAAAAGCAAGAAATCGTCAATTTCTGCTTAAAAACGCGAATTTACAAGCATTTATACGTTTTTGGCTCGCCAACTTAAAAACTACTGGAGATATTGAACTTTTTCAAAAAATCCGATTTCTCATTAAACCAGCGAAGCGAAAAAGCAAGAAATCGTCAATTTTTGCTTAAAAACGCGAATTTACAAGCATTTATATGTTTTTGGCTCGCCAACTTAAAAACTACTGGAGATATTGAACTTTTTCAAAAAATCCGATTTCTCATTAAACCAGCGAAGCGAAAAAGCAAAAAATCGTCAATTTCTGCTTAAAAACGCGAATTTACAAGCATTTATACGTTTTTGGCTCGCCAACTTAAAAACTACTGGAGATATTGAACTTTTTCAAAAAATCCGATTTCTCATTAAACCAGCGAAGCGAAAAAGCAAGAAATCGTCAATTTCTGCTTAAAAACGCAAATTTACAAGCATTTATACGTTTTTGGCTCGCCAACTTAAAAACTACTGGAGATATTGAACTTTTTCAAAAAATCCGATTTCTCATTAAACCAGCGAAGCGAAAAAGCAAGAAATCGTCAATTTCTGCTTAAAAACGCGAATTTACAAGCAATTATACGTTTTTGGCTCGCCAACTTAAAAACTACTGGAGATATTAAACTTTTTCAAAAAATCCGATTTCTCATTAAACCAGCGAAGCGAAAAAGCAAGAAATCGTCAATTTCTGCTTAAATACGCGAATTTACAAGCATTTGTACGTTTTTGGCTCGCCAACTTAAAAACTACTGGAGATATTGAACTTTTTCCAAAAATCCGATTTCTCATTAAACCAGCGAAGCGAAAAAGCAAGAAATCGTCAATTTTTGCTTAAAAACGCGAATTTACAAGCATTTGTACGTTTTTGGCTCGCCAACTTAAAAACTACTGGAGATATTGAACTTTTTCAAAAAATCCGATTTCTCATTAAACCAGCGAAGCGAAAAAGCAAGAAATCGTCAATTTCTGCTTAAAAACGCGAATTTACAAGCATATGTACGTTTTTGGCTCGCCAACTTAAAAACTACTGGAGATATTAAACTTTTTCAAAAAATCCGATTTCTCATTAAACCAGCGAAGCGAAAAAGCAAGAAATCGTCAATTTCTGCTTAAAAACGCGAATTTACAAGCATTTGTACGTTTTTGGCTCGCCAACTTAGAAACTACTGTAGATATTGAACTTTTTCAAAAAATCCGATTTCTCATTAAACCAGCGAAGCGAAAAAGCAAGAAATCGTCAATTTTTGCTTAAAAACGCGAATTTACAAGCATTTATACGTTTTTGGCTCGCCAACTTAAAAACTACTGGAGATATTGAACTTTTTCAAAAAATCCGATTTCTCATTAAACCAGCGAAGCAAAAAAGCAAGAAATCGTCAATTTCTGCTTAAAAACGCGAATTTACAAGCATTTGTACGTTTTTGGCTCGCCAACTTAAAAACTACTGGAGATATTGAACTTTTTCAAAAAATCCGATTTCTCATTAAACCAGCGAAGCGAAAAAGCAAGAAATCGTCAATTTCTGCTTAAAAACGCGAATTTACAAGCATTTATACGTTTTTGGCTCGCCAACTTAAAAACTACTGGAGATATTGAACTTTTTCAAAAAATCCGATTTCTCATTAAACCAGCGAAGCGAAAAAGCAAGAAATCGTCAATTTCTGCTTAAAAACGCGAATTTACAAGCATTTATACGTTTTTGGCTCGCCAACTTAAAAACTACTGGAGATATTGAACTTTTTCAAAAAATCCGATTTCTCATTAAACCAGCGAAGCGAAAAAGCAAGAAATCGTCAATTTCTGCTTAAAAACGCGAATTTACAAGCATTTGTACGTTTTTGGCTCGCCAACTTAAAAACTACTGGAGATATTGAACTTTTCAAAAAATCCGATTTCTCATTAAACCAGCGAAGCGAAAAAGCAAGAAATCGTCAATTTCTGCTTAAAAACGCGAATTTACAAGCATTTGTACGTTTTTGGCTCGCCAACTTAAAAACTACTGGAGATATTGAACTTTTTCAAAAAATCCGATTTCTCATTAAACCAGCAAAGCGAAAAAGCAAGAAATCGTCAATTTCTGCTTAAAAACGCGAATTTACAAGCATTTATACGTTTTTGGCTCGCCAACTTAAAAACTACTGGAGATATTGAACTTTTTCAAAAAATCCGATTTCTCATTAAACCAGCGAAGCGAAACAGCAAGAAATCGTCAGTTTCTGCTTAAAAACGCGAATTTACAAGCATTTGTACGTTTTTGGCTCGCCAACTTAAAAACTACTGGAGATATTGAACTTTTTCAAAAAATCCGATTTCTCATTAAACCAGCGAAGCGAAAAAGCAAGAAATCGTCAATTTCTGCTTAAAAACGCGAATTTACAAGCATTTGTACATTTTTGGCTCGCCAACTTAAAAACTACTGGAGATATTGAACTTTTTCAAAAAATCCGATTTCTCATTAAACCAGCGAAGCGAAAAAGCAAGAAATCGTCAATTTCTGCATAAAAACGCGAATTTACAAGCATTTGTACGTTTTTGGCTCGCCAACTTAAAAACTACTGGAGATATTGAACTTTTTCAAAAAATCCGATTTCTCATTAAACCAGCGAAGCGAAAAAGCAAGAAATCGTCAATTTCTGCTTAAAAACGCGAATTTACAAGCATTTGTACGTTTTTGGCTCGCCAACTTAAAAACTACTGGAGATATTGAACTTTTTCAAAAAATCCGATTTCTCATTAAACCAGCGAAGCGAAAAAGCAAGAAATCGTCAATTTCTGCTTAAAAACGCGAATTTACAAGCATTTGTACGTTTTTGGCTCGCCAACTTAAAAACTACTGGAGATATTAAACTTTTTCAAAAAAATCCGATTTCTCATTAAACCAGCGAAGCGAAAAAGCAAGAAATCGTCAATTTCTGCTTAAAAACGCGAATTTACAAGCATTTGTACGTTTTTGGCTCGCCAACTTAAAAACTACTGGAGATATTGAACTTTTTCAAAAAATCCGATTTCTCATTAAACCAGCGAAGCGAAAAAGCAAGAAATCGTCAATTTCTGCTTAAAAACGCGAATTTACAAGCATTTGTACGTTTTTGGCTCGCCAACTTAAAAACTACTGGAGATATTGAACTTTTTCAAAAAATCCGATTTCTCATTAAACCAGCGAAGCGAAAAAGCAAGAAATCGTCAATTTCTGCTTAAAAACGCGAATTTACAAGCATTTATACGTTTTTGGCTCGCCAACTTAAAAACTACTGGAGATATTGAACTTTTTCAAAAAATCCGATTTCTAATTAAA
The DNA here is from genome assembly GCA_963966155.1 of Clivina fossor. Classification (NCBI taxonomy): domain Eukaryota; kingdom Metazoa; phylum Arthropoda; class Insecta; order Coleoptera; family Carabidae; genus Clivina; species Clivina fossor. The sequence goes on along the minus strand of CAWYQG010000391.1, from coordinate 50,808 downwards.
CCAGCGAAGCGAAAAAGCAAGAAATCGTCAATTTCTGCTTAAAAACGCGAATTTACAAGCATTTGTACGTTTTTGGCTCGCCAACTTAAAAACTACTGGAGATATTGAACTTTTTCAAAAAATCCGATTTCTCATTAAACCAGCGATACGAAAAAGCAAGAAATCGTCAATTTCTGCTTAAAAACGCAAATTTACAAGCATTTGTACGTTTTTGGCTCGCCAACTTAAAAACTACTGTAGATATTGAACTTTTTCAAAAATCCGATTTCTCATTAAACCAGCGAAGCGAAAAAGCAAGAAATCGTCAATTTTTGCTTAAAAACGCGAATTTACAAGCATTTATACGTTTTTGGCTCGCCAACTTAAAAACTACTGGAGATATTGAACTTTTTCAAAAAATCCGATTTCTCATTAAACCAGCGAAGCGAAAAAGCAAGAAATCGTCAATTTCTGCTTAAAAACGCGAATTTACAAGCATTTGTACGTTTTTGGCTCGCCAACTTAAAAACTACTGGAGATATTAAACTTTTTCCAAAAATCCGATTTCTCATTAAACCAGCGAAGCGAAAAAGCAAGAAATCGTCAATTTCTGCTTAAAAACGCGAATTTACAAGCATTTATACGTTTTTGGCTCGCCAACTTAAAAACTACTGGAGATATTGAACTTTTTCAAAAAATCCGATTTCTCATTAAACCAGCGAAGCGAAAAAGCAAGAAATCGTCAATTTCTGCTTAAAAACGCGAATTTACAAGCATTTATACGTTTTTGGCTCGCCAACTTAAAAACTACTGGAGATATTGAACTTTTTCAAAAAATCCGATTTCTCATTAAACCAGCGAAGCGAAAAAGCAAGAAATCGTCAATTTCTGCTTAAAAACGCGAATTTACAAGCATTTGTACGTTTTTGGTTCGCCAACTTAAAAACTACTGGAGATATTGAACTTTTTCAAAAAATCCGATTTCTCATTAAACCAGCGAAGCGAAAAAGCAAGAAATCGTCAATTTCTGCTTAAAAACGCGAATTTACAAGCATTTGTACGTTTTTGGCTCGCCAACTTAAAAACTACTGGAGATATTGAACTTTTTCAAAAAATCCGATTTCTCATTAAACCAGCGAAGCGAAAAAGCAAGAAATCGTCAATTTCTGCTTAAAAACGCGAATTTACAAGCATTTGTACGTTTTTGGCTCGCCAACTTAAAAACTACTGGAGATATTGAACTTTTTCAAAAAATCCGATTTCTCATTAAACCAGCGAAGCGAAAAAGCAAGAAATCGTCAATTTCTGCTTAAAAACGCGAATTTACAAGCATTTATACGTTTTTGGCTCGCCAACTTAAAAACTACTATAGATATTGAACTTTTTCAAACATCCGATTTCTCATTAAACCAGCGAAGCGAAAAAGCAAGAAATCGTCAATTTCTGCTTAAAAACGCGAATTTACAAGCATTTGTACGTTTTTGGCTCGCCAACTTAAAAACTACTGGAGATATTAAACTTTTTCAAAAAATCCGATTTCTCATTAAACCAGCGAAGCGAAAAAGCAAGAAATCGTCAATTTCTGCTTAAAAACGCGAATTTACAAGCATTTGTACGTTTTTGGCTCGCCAACTTAAAAACTACTGGAGATATTGAACTATTTCAAAAAATCCGATTTCTCATTAAACCAGCGAAGCGAAAAAGCAAGAAATCGTCAATTTCTGCTTAAAAACGCGAATTTACAAGCATTTGTACGTTTTTGGCTCGCCAACTTAAAAACTACTGGAGATATTGAACTTTTTCAAAAAATCCGATTTCTCATTAAACCAGCGAAGCGAAAAAGCAAGAAATCGTCAATTTCTGCTTAAAAACGCGAATTTACAAGCATTTATACGTTTTTGGCTCGCCAACTTAAAAACTACTGGAAATATTGAACTTTTTCAAAAAATCCGATTTCTCATTAAACCAGCGAAGCGAAAAAGCAAGAAATCGTCAATTTCTGCTTAAAAACGCGAATTTACAAGCATTTGTACGTTTTTGGCTCGCCAACTTAAAAACTACTGGAAATATTGAACTTTTTCAAAAAATCCGATTTCTCATTAAACCAGCGAAGCGAAAAAGCAAGAAATCGTCAATTTCTGCTTAAAAACGCGAATTTACAAGCATTTGTACGTTTTTGGCTCGCCAACTTAAAAACTACTGGAGATATTGAACTTTTTCAAAAAATCCGATTTTTCATTAAACCAGCGAAGCGAAAAAGCAAGAAATCGTCAATTTCTGCTTAAAAACGCGAATTTACAAGCATTTATACGTTTTTGGCTCGCCAACTTAAAAACTACTGGAGATATTGAACTTTTTCAAAAAATCCGATTTCTCATTAAACCAGCGAAGCGAAAAAGCAAGAAATCGTCAATTTCTGCTTAAAAACGCGAATTTACAAGCATTTGTACGTTTTTGGCTCGCCAACTTAAAAACTACTGGAGATATTGAACTTTTTCAAAAAATCCGATTTCTCATTAAACCAGCGAAGCGAAAAAGCAAGAAATCGTCAATTTCTGCTTAAAAACGCGAATTTACAAGCATTTGTACGTTTTTGGCTCGCCAACTTAAAAACTACTGGAGATATTGAACTATTTCAAAAAATCCGATTTCTCATTAAACCAGCGAAGCGAAAAAGCAAGAAATCGTCAATTTCTGCTTAAAAACGCGAATTTACAAGCATTTGTACGTTTTTGGCTCGCCAACTTAAAAACTACTGGAGATATTGAACTTTTTCAAAAAATCCGTTTTCTCATTAAACCAGCGAAGCGAAAAAGCAAGAAATCGTCAATTTCTGCTTAAAAACGCGAATTTACAAGCATTTGTACGTTTTTGGCTCGCCAACTTAAAAACTACTGGAGATATTAAACTTTTTCAAAAAATCCGATTTCTCATTAAACCAGCGAAGCGAAAAAGCAAGAAATCGTCAATTTCTGCTTAAAAACGCGAATTTACAAGCATTTGTACGTTTTTGGCTCGCCAACTTAAAAACTACTGGAGATATTGAACTTTTTCAAAAAATCCGATTTCTCATTAAACCAGCGAAGCGAAAAAGCAAGAAATCGTCAATTTCTGCTTAAAAACGCGAATTTACAAGCATTTGTACGTTTTTGGCTCGCCAACTTAAAAACTACTGGAGATATTAAACTTTTTCAAAAAATCCGATTTCTCATTAAACCAGCGAAGCGAAAAAGCAAGAAATCGTCAATTTCTGCTTAAAAACGCGAATTTACAAGCATTTATACGTTTTTGGCTCGCCAACTTAAAAACTACTGGAAATATTGAACTTTTTCAAAAAATCCGATTTCTCATTAAACCAGCGAAGCGAAAAAAGCAAGAAATCGTCAATTTCTGCTTAAAAACGCGAATTTACAAGCATTTGTACGTTTTTGGCTCGCCAACTTAAAAACTACTGGAGATATTGAACTTTTTCAAAAAATCCGATTTCTCATTAAACCAGCGAAGCGAAAAAGCAAGAAATCGTCAATTTCTGCTTAAAAACGCGAATTTACAAGCATTTGTACGTTTTTGGCTCGCCAACTTAAAAACTACTGGAGATATTGAACTTTTTCAAAAAATCCGATTTCTCATTAAACCAGCGAAGCGAAAAAGCAAGAAATCGTCAATTTCTGCTTAAAAACGCGAATTTACAAGCATTTGTACGTTTTTGGCTCGCCAACTTAAAAACTACTGGAGATATTGAACTTTTTCAAAAAATCCGATTTCTCATTAAACCAGCGAAGCGAAAAAGCAAGAAATCGTCAATTTCTGCTTAAAAACGCGAATTTACAAGCATTTATACGTTTTTGGCTCGCCAACTTAAAAACTACTGGAGATATTGAACTTTTCAAAAAATCCGATTTCTCATTAAACCAGCGAAGCGAAAAAGCAAGAAATCGTCAATTTCTGCTTAAAAACGCGAATTTACAAGCATTTGTACGTTTTTGGCTCGCCAACTTAAAAACTACTGGAGATATTGAACCTTTTCAAAAAATCCGATTTCTCATTAAACCAGCGAAGCGAAAAAGCAAGAAATCGTCAATTTCTGCTTAAAAACGCGAATTTACAAGCATTTGTACGTTTTTGGCTCGCCAACTTAAAAACTACTGGAGATATTGAACTTTTTCAAAAAATCCGATTTCTCATTAAACCAGCGAAGCGAAAAAGCAAGAAATCGTCAATTTCTGCTTAAAAACGCGAATTTACAAGCATTTGTACGTTTTTGGCTCGCCAACTTAAAAACTACTGGAGATATTGAACTTTTTCAAAAAATCCGATTTCTCATTAAACCAGCGAAGCGAAAAAGCAAGAAATCGTCAATTTCTGCTTAAAAACGCGAATTTACAAGCATTTGTACGTTTTTGGCTCGCCAACTTAAAAACTACTGGAGATATTGAACTTTTTCAAAAAATCCGATTTCTCATTAAACCAGCGAAGCGAAAAAGCAAGAAATCGTCAATTTCTGCTTAAAAACGCGAATTTACAAGCATTTATACGTTTTTGGCTCGCCAACTTAAAAACTACTGGAGATATTGAACTTTTTCAAAAATCCGATTTCTCATTAACCAGCGAAGCGAAAAAGCAAGAAATCGTCAATTTCTGCTTAAAAACGCGAATTTACAAGCATTTGTACGTTTTTGGCTCGCCAACTTAAAAACTACTGGAGATATTGAACCTTTTCAAAAAATCCGATTTCTCATTAAACCAGCGAAGCGAAAAAAGCAAGAAATCGTCAATTTCTGCTTAAAAACGCGAATTTACAAGCATTTGTACGTTTTTGGCTCGCCAACTTAAAAACTACTGGAGATATTGAACTTTTTCAAAAAATCCGATTTCTCATTAAGCCAGCGAAGCGAAAAAGCAAGAAATCGTCAATTTCTGCTTAAAAACGCGAATTTACAAGCATTTGTACGTTTTTGGCTCGCCAACTTAAAAACTACTGGAGATATTGAACTTTTTCAAAAAATCCGATTTCTCATTAAACCAGCGAAGCGAAAAAGCAAGAAATCGTCAATTTCTGCTTAAAAACGCGAATTTACAAGCATTTATACGTTTTTGGCTCGCCAACTTAAAAACTACTGGAGATATTGAACTTTTTCAAAAAATCCGATTTCTCATTAAACCAGCGAAGCGAAAAAGCAAGAAATCGTCAATTTCTGCTTAAAAACGCGAATTTACAAGCATTTGTACGTTTTTGGCTCGCCAACTTAAAAACTACTGGAGATATTGAACCTTTTCAAAAAATCCGATTCTCATTAAACAGCGAAGCGAAAAAGCAAGAAATCGTCAATTTCTGCTTAAAAACGCGAATTTACAAGCATTTGTACGTTTTTGGCTCGCCAACTTAAAAACTACTGGAGATATTGAACTTTTTCAAAAAATCCGATTTCTCATTAAACCAGCGAAGCGAAAAAGCAAGAAATCGTCAATTTCTGCTTAAAAACGCGAATTTACAAGCATTTGTACGTTTTTGGCTCGCCAACTTAAAAACTACTGGAGATATTGAACTTTTTCAAAAAATCCGATTTCTCATTAAACCAGCGAAGCGAAAAAGCAAGAAATCGTCAATTTCTGCTTAAAAACGCGAATTTACAAGCATTTGTACGTTTTTGGCTCGCCAACTTAAAAACTACTGGAGATATTGAACTTTTTCAAAAATCCGATTTCTCATTAAACCAGCGAAGCGAAAAAGCAAGAAATCGTCAATTTCTGCTTAAAAACGCGAATTTACAAGCATTTATACGTTTTTGGATCGCCAACTTAAAAACTACTGGAGATATTGAACTTTTTCAAAAAATCCGATTTCTCATTAAACCAGCGAAGCGAAAAAGCAAGAAATCGTCAATTTCTGCTTAAAAACGCGAATTTACAAGCATTTATACGTTTTTGGATCGCCAACTTAAAAACTACTGGAGATATTGAACTTTTTCAAAAAATCCGATTTCTCATTAAACCAGCGAAGCGAAAAAGCAAGAAATCGTCAATTTCTGCTTAAAAACGCGAATTTACAAGCATTTGTACGTTTTTGGCTCGCCAACTTAAAAACTACTGGAGATATTGAACTTTTTCAAAAAATCCGATTTCTCATTAAACCAGCGAAGCGAAAAAGCAAGAAATCGTCAATTTCTGCTTAAAAACGCGAATTTACAAGCATTTGTACGTTTTTGGCTCGCCAACTTAAAAACTACTGGAGATATTGAACTTTTTCAAAAAATCCGATTTCTCATTAAACCAGCGAAGCGAAAAAGCAAAAAATCGTCAATTTCTGCTTAAAAACGCGAATTTACAAGCATTTATACGTTTTTGGTTCGCCAACTTAAAAACTACTGGAGATATTGAGCTTTTTCAAAAAATCCGATTTCTCATTAAACCAGCGAAGCGAAAAAGCAAGAAATCGTCAATTTCTGCTTAAAAACGCGAATTTACAAGCATTTGTACGTTTTTGGCTCGCCAACTTAAAAACTACTGGAGATATTGAACTTTTTCAAAAAATCCGATTTCTCATTAAACCAGCTAAAAACTACTGGAGATATTGAACTTTTTCAAAAAATCCGATTTCTCATTAAACCAGCGAAGCGAAAAAGCAAGAAATCGTCAATTTCTGCTTAAAAACGCGAATTTACAAGCATTTGTACGTTTTTGGCTCGCCAACTTAAAAACTACTGGGGATATTAAACTTTTTCAAAAAATCCGATTTCTCATTAAACCAGCGAAGCGAAAAAGCAAGAAATCGTCAATTTCTGCTTAAAAACGCGAATTTACAAGCATTTGTACGTTTTTGGCTCGCCAACTTAAAAACTACTGGAGATATTGAACTTTTTCAAAAAATCCGATTTCTCATGAAACCAGCGAAGCGAAAAAGCAAGAAATCGTCAATTTCTGCTTAAAAACGCGAATTTACAAGCATTTGTACGTTTTTGGCTCGCCAACTTAAAAACTACTGGAGATATTGAACTTTTTCAAAAAATCCGATTTCTCATTAAACCAGCGAAGCGAAAAAGCAAGAAATCGTCAATTTCTGCTTAAAAACGCGAATTTACAAGCATTTGTACGTTTTTGGCTCGCCAACTTAAAAACTACTGGAGATATTGAACTTTTTCAAAAAATCCGATTTCTCATTAAACCAGCGAAGCGAAAAAGCAAGAAATCGTCAATTTCTGCTTAAAAACGCGAATTTACAAGCATTTATACGTTTTTGGCTCGCCAACTTAAAAACTACTGGAGATATTGAACTTTTTCAAAAAATCCGATTTCTCATTAAACCAGCGAAGCGAAAAAGCAAGAAATCGTCAATTTCTGCTTAAAAACGCGAATTTACAAGCATTTATACGTTTTTGGCTCGCCAACTTAAAAACTACTGGAGATATTAAACTTTTTCAAAAAATCCGATTTCTCATTAAACCAGCGAAGCGAAAAAGCAAGAAATCGTCAATTTCCGCTTTAAAAACGCGAATTTACAAGCATTTGTACGTTTTTGGCTCGCCAACTTAAAAACTACTGGAGATATTAAACTTTTTCAAAAAATCCGATTTCTCATTAAACCAGCGAAGCGAAAAAGCAAGAAATCGTCAATTTTTGCTTAAAAACGCGAATTTACAAGCTTTTATACGTTTTTGGCTCGCCAACTTATAAACTACTGGAGATATTGAACTTTTTCAAAAAATCCGATTTCTCATTAAACCAGCGAAGCGAAAAAGCAAGAAATCGTCAATTTCTGCTTAAAAACGCGAATTTACAAGCATATATACGTTTTTGGCTCGCCAACTTAAAAACTACTGGAGATATTGAACTTTTTCAAAAAATCCGATTTCTCATTAAACCAGCGAGGCGAAAAAGCAAGAAATCGTCAATTTCTGCTTAAAAACGCGAATTTACAAGCATTTATACGTTTTTGGCTCGCCAACTTAAAAACTACTGGAGATATTGAACTTTTTCAAAAAATCCGATTTCTCATTAAACCAGCGAAGCGAAAAAGCAAGAAATCGTCAATTTCCGCTTAAAAACGCGAATTGACAAGCATATATACGTTTTTGGCTCGCCAACTTAAAAACTACTGGAGATATTGAACTTTTTCAAAAAATCCGATTTCTCATTAAACCAGCGAAGCGAAAAAGCAAGAAATCGTCAATTTCTGCTTAAAAACGCGAATTTACAAGCATTTATACGTTTTTGGCTCGCCAACTTAAAAACTACTGGAGATATTGAACTTTTTCAAAAAATCCGATTTCTCATTAAACCAGCGAAGCGAAAAAGCAAGAAATCGTCAATTTCTGCTTAAAAACGCGAATTTACAAGCATTTGTACGTTTTTGGCTCGCCAACTTAAAAACTACTGGAGATATTGAACTTTTTCAAAAAATCCGATTTCTCATTAAACCAGCGAAGCGAAAAAGCAAAATCGTCAATTTCTGCTTAAAAACGCGAATTTACAAGCATTTATACGTTTTTGGCTCGCCAACTTAAAAACTACTGGAGATATTGAACTTTTTCAAAAAATCCGATTTCTCATTAAACCAGCGAAGCGAAAAAGCAAGAAATCGTCAATTTCTGCTTAAAAACGCGAATTTACAAGCATTTGTACGTTTTTGGCTCGCCAACTTAAAAACTACTGGAGATATTGAACTTTTGCAAAAAATCCGATTTCTCATTAAACCAGCGAAGCGAAAAAGCAAGAAATCGTCAATTTTTGCTTAAAAACGCGAATTTACAAGCATTTGTACGTTTTTGGCTCGCCAACTTAAAAACTACTGGAGATATTGAACTTTTTCAAAAAATCCGATTTCTCATTAAACCAGCGAAGCGAAAAAGCAAGAAATCGTCAATTTCTGCTTAAAAACGCGAATTTACAAGCATTTGTACGTTTTTGGCTCGCCAACTTAAAAACTACTGGAGATATTGAACTTTTTCAAAAAATCCGATTTCTCATTAAACCAGCGAAGCGAAAAAGCAAGAAATCGTCAATTTCTGCTTAAAAACGCGAATTTACAAGCATTTATACGTTTTTGGCTCGCCAACTTAAAAACTACTGGAGATATTGAACTTTTTCAAAAAATCCGATTTCTCATTAAACCAGCGAAGCGAAAAAGCAAGAAATCGTCAATTTCTGTTTAAAAACGCGAATTTACAAGCATTTGTACGTTTTTGGCTCGCCAACTTAAAAACTACTGGAGATATTGAACTTTTTCAAAAAATCCGATTTCTCATTAAACCAGCGAAGCGAAAAAGCAAGAAATCGTCAATTTCTGCTTAAAAACGCGAATTTACAAGCATTTATACGTTTTTGGCTCGCCAACTTAAAAACTACTGGAGATATTGAACTTTTTCAAAAAATCCGATTTCTCATTAAACCAGCGAAGCGAAAAAGCAAGAAATCGTCAATTTCTGCTTAAAAACGCGAATTTACAAGCATTTGTACGTTTTTGGCTCGCCAACTTAAAAACTACTGGAGATATTGAACTTTTTCAAAAAATCCGATTTCTCATTAAACCAGCGAAGCGAAAAAGCAAGAAATCGTCAATTTTTGCTTAAAAACGCGAATTTACAAGCATTTGTACGTTTTTGGCTCGCCAACTTAAAAACTACTGGAGATATTGAACTTTTTCAAAAAATCCGATTTCTCATTAAACCAGCGAAGCGAAAAAGCAAGAAATCGTCAATTTCTGCTTAAAAACGCGAATTTACAAGCATTTGTACGTTTTTGGCTCGCCAACTTAAAAACTACTGGAGATATTGAACTTTTTCAAAAAATCCGATTTCTCATTAAACCAGCGAAGCGAAAAAGCAAGAAATCGTCAATTTCTGCTTAAAAACGCGAATTTACAAGCATTTATACGTTTTTGGCTCGCCAACTTAAAAACTACTGGAGATATTGAACTTTTTCAAAAAATCCGATTTCTCATTAAACCAGCGAAGCGAAAAAGCAAGAAATCGTCAATTTCTGCTTAAAAACGCGAATTTACAAGCATTTGTACGTTTTTGGCTCGCCAACTTAAAAACTACTGGAGATATTGAACTTTTTCAAAAAATCCGATTTCTCATTAAACCAGCGAAGCGAAAAAGCAAGAAATCGTCAATTTCTGCTTAAAAACGCGAATTTACAAGCATTTATACGTTTTTGGCTCGCCAACTTAAAAACTACTGGAGATATTGAACTTTTTCAAAAAATCCGATTTCTCATTAAACCAGCGAAGCGAAAAAGCAAGAAATCGTCAATTTCTGCTTAAAAACGCGAATTTACAAGCATTTGTACGTTTTTGGCTCGCCAACTTAAAAACTACTGGAGATATTGAACTTTTTCAAAAAATCCGATTTCTCATTAAACCAGCGAAGCGAAAAAGCAAGAAATCGTCAATTTCTGCTTAAAAACGCGAATTTACAAGCATTTGTACGTTTTTGGCTCGCCAACTTAAAAACTACTGGAGATATTAAACTTTTTTTTTTTATCAAAAAAAT
>CAWYQG010000391.1:0-40139 GCA_963966155.1 Clivina fossor | reverse complement strand
GCTGCTGTACGAGTTGATGGTTTTTTAAGTGATTGGTTTCGTATAGATGTAGGCGTGAAACAGGGTTGTGTAATGTCTCCTTGGCTATTTAATTTATATATGGATGTCCTTCTTCGGAAAGCTTTCTGTGGTAATGATGGTTTACAAATAGGTGATTGTCGTGTACCTGCTTTAGCGTATGCTGATGACGTGGTAGTTTTGGCTGAATCTGAAGAACAACTGAGAAGGATGATTGATAGAATTAATGTTGTTGGTAAAGATATGAATCTTGTGTTGAATGTAGATAAATGCAAAGTTTTAGTTTTTGAGAAGGGTGACTTGATGACTAAATGTAATGTATATATTGATGGTGCACGTTTAGAGCAGGTAGATGAATTTGTGTATTTGGGTAGTTTGCTAACTAGAGATGGCCGTTTTGATCGTGAAATTGAAAGGAGAGTAAATGCTGGTTGTAAGGTTTTGGGTGCTTTGGGAACTTTTGCTAGGAATGTAAATGTTTCCAAAGAAGCCCGTTTGAGTGTATATAATGCAGTTTTGGTGCCTACATTAATGTATGGTAGTGAATGTTGGGTTTGGTTGCAAAAGCATAAACGGAAAATGACTGCTGTGGAAATGAGATTTTTACGTGGGGTATGTGGTGTTAATAAGAGAGATCGGGTACGAAATAGATTAGTGTATGATGAGTGTGAAATTGAAAAGAATGTTGTAGCAAAAGTTGGTGTTAGTCAGTTAAGATGGTTCGGACATGTTGAGCGAATGTCTAATGAACGTTTATTTAAAAAGATTTATTTGAATGATTTTGATGGTATACGTTTGCGTGGACGTCCGATGAGTAGTTGGAATGGTATGATTGAGAGTGTTTTGCGTGAGCGAAAGTTTCCAAGTAGTAGGAATAAAAGAGCATGTATGAGAGGAATTATGAATGTGGATGAAGCGAAAGTTGCTTGTTTGGATAGGAATGTTTGGAGGCGACTGATTTCGGGATGTTGAAAAGAGTTTGTGCCACACCCTTTTGGGTACATGGCGTGATTGTGTATGTATGTATGTATGTATCACCTTGTATTTTTCATATATTAGTTCGGGAATATTTTGAGCAGACATTGTATGGACCAATAGTCGATTATTTTGTGTCCGATTTGAGATACGGAGTATGTGCTAGTGTGTAGCGGGTATATGCAACCATTCTGATCAATTCGAGAAAAACCTACAGGGAAAAAAAAAGATGGCGAGAGCTAGAGAGAGAGAGAAATCCGCGTGGGAAATGAACGGTTATAGAAAAAATGTGCACAGAAATTCAATGTGAAATATAACCTGGAACGATTTTCAATTAGATCCGTGAACAGAATCGCAAATTCTAATTTTTTTAACGCAGACAGGCACTGCTCATCGCATAATATTTTGCTCTATTCCTATTCTATGCAGTTTTATTGACACAAATGTTTTTTTTTTCCTCTTTTACATTTCATCAGAAACACGTGAAATAATGATCTCTGTAAATAATCTATAAATTGTATTTGCTAACATTTCCATTTCTTACTTATATGTTTCTTACGGGTGGCGATCAAATTTCCGACAATCAAAATTCCGACAATCAAAATCCCGACAAGTCAAAATCTCGACAAGTCAAAATCTTGACAGGTCAAAATCCCGACAATTAAAATCCCGACAGGTCAAAATCCCGACAATCAAAATCCCGACAGATAATTTTATAAATTCCATAAATTATTTTTTACAATTATTTTTTAATTTTGGCTAAGTACATTACTGTACGTATATATAAATAAACGTATTTTTTATTATTTGTATATTTCCTAAATACAAATAATAACATATTTTTTAAAAATGTTCAGTTTTTCTAAGTATTTAATTGTAGAGCGTTTACTTTACAATTAATTTTAATATTAGATATATTATACATATAGATACTGACAAAATAAATAATCTTTAATTTTAATTTTTGTAATATTTTTTTAAAATGGTGTAAATTTTGCGACAATTTATCAATAATTTACATTTAATTAAATAACAAATATATTCATGAATTTTTGTACAATTTTATAAATTATTCATAATTTACAATTTTTTTTTTAATATTAGATAACTGTTTATCAAAAATTACATTATATTATTAATTTAACATTATACACAACCTATTAAATTCAAAATTCTACCTAGAAAACCATGTCGGGATTATGACCTATCAGGTTTTTGACCTGTCGGGATTTTAACCTGTCGGGATTTTGACCCTAACCCGTTTCTTACTTATAGGATTCAATGATAGAAACGTATAAGAAAATGTGGCGTTTCATGGAGAACCGTAAGCCGTCCGTATTCGTGCCAACCCACGAAGAAGGCATACGACGTGTACTTGATGGCAACTATGCTTGATTATACTGTGCAACGTGATTGCAATCTAACACAAATTGGCGGCTTGCTTGATACAAAAGGGTTAGTTTGAAATTGCACTATTAATTAGAGTTAATTAGATTTATTTGACAAAACAGTGACACAGTAATATTTGTACTTTATATTTATTAATAATATAATACAATTTTTATTATTTCATATATTTAAATTTTTCCTTTTTTTTAAATTACATTTACTGTGGAATTGATTAAAATAATCTTCAAATATGTACATTACAATTATTTCTATTTGCATTTATGTTGTTAAATTTTAGAAAATTAACCAGATAATATTAATGTTCTTAAATTTTTACAAATATTTTTGACATTTTCACAAACAAAAATCATATAGTTTCCCAATAATACTTTGATAGATTCATAGCTTTATGAAGTATGTAACAAATGAGACAAAACCCCAATTTTATTCGCATTTATGTTGTTAAATTTTAGAAAATTAACCAGATAATTAATGTTCTTAAATTTTTACAAATATTTTTGACATTTTCACAAACAAAAATCATGTAGTTTCCCATAAATAATAATAATAATGAAGACGAAACCCTTTCTAGATATGGGATAGCAACCCCAATGGGCAGTTCATGGCGTGATAAGATCTCGCTGGCGATTCTCGAGCTACAAGAAAAGGGCGAAATCCAAATGTTGTACGACAAATGGTGGAAGAATTCGGGTGATACTTGTACGAAAAACGTAAAGGGTAAAGAATCGGAAGCTAATGCCCTTGGTGTCGACAATATCGGCGGTGTATTTGTCGTTTTACTCTGCGGATTGGCGTTCGCTGTCATTGTGGCGATCTTTGAATTTTGCTACAATTCCAAGAGAAATGCGCTCACCGAAAAGGTAAAGACTTTTTTTCATTTTTTTTTTATTACTGCAAGTTAAATTTAATTAATTTATTTTCGTTTGGAATGATTGAAGAAAAAATACTATATGTTAGTCAGAGGGTCGCGGACAATTCACCGAAAATTATATATAAAAATATTGCTAATTCAAATTTGGTTAGACAGTATATAAATTATGCTCTGACAAGTTCACACTATGCCTTCCTCAAGTCCTATCCGATATGAATACAAATATATTTAGCAGATATACAACAATGCAGCAGTTATAATGATGTCATTAGACAATAGGTGTCAGTCTATATGCATGTATAAGTGTTTATCTGTACAAAATATCCCATTTTCTTTGTCTGCTTCCGATAATGTTTAATTATGGAAAACAAATTCTCTCTCTTAGAGTATACCTACCGGGTGTTCGTTCGTCAAGATCGTATGGGCGTTTAACATGTGATTTCGATAAATTGCGATATACTACTTTCTCGAGTTAAATTCGAAGAAATACTTAGAATACTTTTCGATAGGGCATAAAAAGTTCTATAATTTGGTTTTAGTTTTAATTTGCTAGCATGTGCCGTTTGGGCGCTAGAATTTTCTTTTTGATTTTTTTGTTTTTAGTTTTTTTCTCAAAAACTATGAGGTCTAGGAAAATAAGCGTAGAATGGAAAAATGCGGAGTAATGAGTACTATAATTTAGTGAATAAACCATTATTCTAGGATGCATCGTTTAGTAGAAAAAAATTAAAAACTGAATTTTTTCAAAATAAGACTTTTTTCAAAATTTGCTGAAAAAAATCTAAAAACATTCAGTAGAATAGAGAAAAAAAATAGCTACATAATAGCTAAGTAACTTTTTTCTCTACCTCATTCTAGTTTGGCAGGAAAAATTATTGAAAATTCTAAAATGTTTTTTAGAATTTTTAATAATTTTTCCTGCCAAACCAGAATGAGTTTGAGAAAAAAGTTACTTAGCTATTATGTAGCTCATTTTTTTCTCTATTTTACTGAATTTTTTCAGATTTTTACAAAACATAAACTAGATTATAAATGAAATTCTTTTATTTTACATGATAATTTTGCATTAAAAATAAGTTACACCCAGACTTTGTGGCGAACAAGTGTAGAAAAAAGATTGAAACTCTTTACAGGAGGGGGAGGGGGGGGCGAAATAGAAATTGCTTAGGGCCCCCGAAGAGGTTAATCCGGCTCTGAATATAATATTACTTACCTGTTAAAATGTTAGTGTTTTGATCAAATTCGTGAATATAAATCAAAATTACCCTTACGATAATTTTAACTAGACAAAGAAAACAGGATATTCTGTACAAGTATATACATTCGACAATCATGACATCGTATTTACACGAATAATACGCTGTACTAGCCTGTATTGTTTGACAGTTGGTAGTACTGTAATAGCAATAGCGTTGTTTTAGTACATTTAATATACCTAGATAGTACCAGAAATGGTAGCTATTACGTGTGTCGGTTTTGTATAATAAGTTTTGCATTTAAGGTAGTTTGCTAATTGTATTATCGTGAAATTTAGATGCGCTAGCTAGAAAATGAAGACGCCATTAACATAACCTAGTTTTGTTAATTGCTGTTAAATTATCTTTGTTATCAGTTTTATGTAAAATATGCATTACCAAGTATCTTATCCTTATTTATACTTCTTGCAATAATAATAAATGAAAAAGCATTTTACGATTGAAATTAAAATATTTATTTGATAATAAAGTAGTAGTTTTAAAGTTTAGTTTTATATAATATATATATATATATATATATATATATATATATATATATATATATATTATATATATATATAATATATATGTATATATATATATATATATAATATTATATATATATATATATATAAATCAAAAATTAAATTAGAAATAAATGTACTTACTGATTACGTCATTCATTTTCTCATGGCAAATTTGATAAACTTTTACTTCGTTTTGCAAGAATTATTAATAATAAATACCTAATTAATTAATTTAATTTAATTTGTGATTTATTTTATTTAATAAATAATCCAACAAATAATGCTAAATTAGTGAGTAGTTTTTTTTTAACTTTAAATTTATTAATTAATTATGAGAAGGTCATGAATTTAAACTTGGACATAATTTTAAATTCCTATCAACATTTTGTCCTGTATTTAAATTTGAAAGCACTTTACTCTTCAGCATAAATCAATATTTTTCTGATTTTCTCTGTATAATCACTAAATATTTTACAAATTTGATTCTTGATTATTGATTTATATGTGATGCAGAACTTTTTATGTAGAATAATTTTTTTTTTTGTAAAATTAATAATAAAGAAATTGACCATTTGGTGCCAAGTTTTTCAGATATACTGCAAATTATTTATTATAAGAGAATATAAATTTTGCGTCTTTTTACATTTTTCACCTGTGATAAATGTCTCACTTGTCACTCCCTCAACACGGCAACTATCTACATAAGCATATGAAACACTTCATCTAGATACTAGAAATAAATGTATATGTACATTGTATCTATATTCTCTAGTAAATACTATAGAAATTCATGATTCTACAATGCACAAGATTGATATTTCATTTATTTGTGCGCATAGACATTCCAGTTGGTCATGCGTAAATCGACGCGATATAGACTTTATTTCCATTTTAATAGAATTTACAACAAAATACAAACTTGAAAATTGCACATGCGCAAAGAATATTCACTATGTACCAATGAATATATATGTATAACCCAAAAAGTTTTCGGCAATATAGTAATTTTTGTTTATTTAAAAAATAATACATGCGTTGAAACCAAAACATTAATACTATAGTAAAAAAAAAACTTTCAGAACTAATTATACTTGTATTAAAATAAACAAGATTAGAAGTATATGGGTAAACTCATATATAGACCACTTTGACATTTCTCGGAAAGTTGGCAATACTGTATTTTATTAAAATTACATAAATTATATGATTACTAGGAGTATCTTTTGTGAAAATTTGTATAAAATCGGTTAAATAACATGACCATAATATATTTTCAAAAAATTTAGTAATTTTTTTACCGGAAAGTTGGCAACACTGGATATTAATAAAATTATATAATTAATGAGAGCATTAGGGATATCTTTTTTGAAAATTTGATCAAAATCGGATAAATAATGTAGCCAATATGAATTTTTAAAAACTTTAGTAATTTTTTTCTCGGAAAATTGGCATTACTGGAAAAAACCAAAACCACATGACCATCTTGGGCACTAGACAAATTTATCCTGGAAATTTCATTAAAATCGGTTGAACCGTCTAGGAGGAGTTGCGGCCACAAAATTTTGTCAGACGACCGAGCGAGCTGACGACGCACACACATACACCCACATAAACTAAGTTCAGATTCGTCATCTAGAGGCTATATGAAAGATTTCTATACACAATTTTTTTTTTTGAAAATGTTTCAGACACCGTACCAAACGCTATTCCACTTTTTTCTTGCAGTCAAAGTGGTAAAAAATCTTTCAATTTTTAGTTCAGTTAAATTTAAATTAATATTCGACATTAAAATATTTTTTATCAACGAAGTAAATCTATAGTTTAAAAAAATATCGGTAAACATTTTCTTTTAAAAACAATAAAGCATATTATATTAAAATAAAACGGCTTTAGGTTATAGTTCTGTGTTAAAAACGAGATATAATGGCCCGTATACTCACCTCACTCTTTCGTGATATCATTAATTTCAAAATAATTTTTTGCTTCTGTTTTTGATTAAATATAAATAGTTTTTCTATTTTTGATCATTTTTTATTATATTTGGTATTATAAAATTTAAATAAACTAAAATAAAATGTTTAATAAATAATTTTAAGTAAACGTCAAAAGCACTTTTGGCAAAAATCACTTTTATAATTGAGGTGAGAATACGGGCCATTATTTTTTTTTATATTTAAATGATTATTTCTGATGAAGACATAAATTGAGTTTGTCGAAACCTCGATTATTAATAAATATTAATACAGAACTATAACCTACACCCGTTTTCTTTTAATATAATTTAGTCTGAAAGATTTTTAAGATCTTTATCCGTCTCAGTTCTAATTATATACGGTCGCTAAAAAATATTAAAATGTTGCTCACTCATTAATTAATAATATGCTTAATTGAGAATGAAAGAATATTTAAGCGATAGCATTGCAATATTACCAACATGTCTTCGTAAACATATATATTGTTGAAAGCAATTCAAAATTCATCTTAATTATTTTATGAAATCCATCTTACGTAAGAAGGTTTCTATTTGTTGATCATGTAGTCTGTAGTGCATCAGTTCGGGAACTTTTCGAACAAACAATTTCAATTTTCTCTACGTGATGCGTGGCGAAAGATGAGAAGAGAATGAAAACACTTAATAGAATTTATGACAAATGAATTAAATAGATAATTTAATTTCGCGCGCAACGCCACGAATTCTTGCACGATATTGGCGTAAACAAAATTTGCCCTTTTCACGAATATTATTAGCTCGTTTTATTAATGGTTAGGGCCGTAATTTTACACGAATAATATTGTTAAGAATGATACCATAAATATTAAAAATAATTGGTACAATTTTACGTAGTTCTTGTTTTATCTACGATAGTTGTTTGATAAATGTGACATTTTTATTGTTCAATTTCGCGTAAATATATTGTATTTATATATTATATTTACATAATTTACATACTCAATCACGCCATGTACCCAAAAAGAATGTGGTACAAACTTTTTCCACTATCCTGAAATCAGTTTCCTAAAAATTAACCTGCACATATATTGGTGTATTTTTATTTAACAAATTGCTCAATAATATTAAAGATCTTCGAATTAATAAATATAAAAATTTTCTAAATGAATTTTTAATTACACATGCATTCTACAGTGTTAATGAATTTACAAATTGGATGTTTAATATTTATCATTTTATTATGACTTAAGGGGAGGTTCTCATCTAAATGACTAAAAAATATGCAAAGTTTGGAAATTTTTTATTTGCAAATGAAAACACATAGAAGGAAACGGTATGGGGATTCGAGAAAATGTTATTTTGGTCTTTATTTTCAAAAATTGTCGTTTTATAAAAAACAAAATGGCGCTCATTAAATTTTTGTACATTTTTTTGTATTATTACCACTTTGACTGCAAGGAAAAGTGGTATAGAGTTTGGTACGGTGTTTGCAACATTTAAAAAAAAAATTGTGTAGAAATTCTTCATATAGTTTTTAGATAACAAATCTGAACTTAGTTTATGTGGGTGTATGGATGTGCGTCGTCAGCTCGCTCGCTCGCTCGCTCGGTCGTAAGTTAAAATTTTGTGATTGCAACTCATCCTAGACGGTTCAACCGATTTTAATGAAATTTTCAGAATAAATTTGTCTAGTACCCAAGATGGTCATGTGGTTTTATTTTTTTCAAGTGAGGCCAACTTACCGAGAAAAAATTACTAAAGTTTTTAAAAATTTATTGTGGCTACATTATTTATCCGATTTCGATCAAATTTTCAGAAAAGATTTTCCTAATGCTCCCATTAATTACATAATTTTATTAATATTTATTGTTGCCAACTTTCCGAAAAAAAAATTACTAAATTGTTAAAAAATTCATTATAACCACTATTTAACCGATTTTAATCAAATTTTCATAAAAAATTCTCTTAGTGCCTAAATAAATTACGTAATTTTAATAAAATACAGTGTTGCCAACTTATCAAGAAAAAAATTACAAATTTTTAAAAAAATTCATAGTGGCTACATTATTTATTCGATTTTGATCAAATTTTCAGGAAAGTTTTTCCTAGTGCTCACATAAATTATAATATTATTAAAATACATTGTTGCCAACTTTCCGAGAAATGTCAAAGTGGTCTCTATATGGGTTTATCCATATACTTCTAATCTTGTTATTATAAAGATCTATATTTCCAAATGCAATATTTCCAAATGCTTCTAGCGTTGTTCCGTATCGACAACCGCTCCACATCAGTCGCTTTGCGCTTTTGGAAATGGTGTTGATGAGAGGAATACGGTTCGTATTTTAATCATTTTACACTTTATTAGATCCATTCTAGTTTTATTAATAATAATAATAATATTTTATTAATTAGCTTTTGTGCTAGTATAAATACTGATGATGACTTGTATCAAATTTAAAAGTCAAAACGTCCAATATATATTTTTTAAATAATTAAGATTGTATCTTATTAATAAGTTCCTCATAAGCCCATCTAATAATATAAATTATCATACATAATTATACCTTTATTAAATGGACAATGATGTTTTTGACGTTTTAAAAAAATTATATGTTAAGTTTATGTAACTTTACGTAGGTTTTAACAGTAAAAAAATTATTTAAATAATAACTTTAACTATAATTAATTAATTTAATTAATTATAATTTAATAATTATAATTAATTAAGTGAATTAATTAATTTTGATTTAATATTTCTCATATTATTAATTAATTAGTTAATATAGCATTGTCATCCGGTTCTGAGCTAAGTTTTAAATCTCTAGCTCATCGCGAAGTTAGTTAATAAAATCGTGTTAAAAATATGTCAAGCGTGTTTGGCTTGATCAAATTTTTGTGCAATCCGAATGAGATTTTATACATAATCAAATTGAAAATTAATAATAATAATTATTATTCGAGCAAACAAAGACAAAGACGATAAAAATAATACGAGATAAACTGTGATAAAACAATAATTAACATTTGATGATTTCATGCATGTGTATAACGTATGACTGAAGCTGAAACTGAAGGCTGAAAGGCCGGCCAGTTAAATGCATATTCAATCAGGAAATCATCAAACATGCGTCACCAAACAACCCCTCCTATTGGTTTACAATTCTACATTCATTAACATCTATTCCATTTTGCGGTTAACTAATCTCTATTCAACTCTGTTACCAATGAATTTCAATTCGTTTGTTTATTTTGTTATCTACTATTACATACATACATACACATCACGCCATGTACCCAAAAGAATGTGGCACAAACTCTTCATCATTCCAAAATCAAACCTCTAAACATTCCTATCCAAACAAGCAACTTTCGCTTTATCCACATTTATAATTCCTCTCATACATGCTCTTTTATTTCTACTACTTGGAAACTTTCGCTCACGCAAGCCACCTTCTCAATCATACCACTTCAACTACTCATCAGACGTCCACGCAAACGTATACCATCAAAATCATTCAAATAAATCTATTATTACAGTAACTTAAAATGTATTGTGTCATGAAAAAAATTTTGATCACATTATAATATCGCTAAATTTTATTGTAAATACAAGAGATTTTGTAGTACTTTTAAGAATTTTTCCAAAATTAAAATATAGTTTATATAACATGGAAATTTTACTATTATTTAACATAGTAAAAAAAATTTCAGAACTCATTATTTCTGTATTAATATTTATGAATAGTCGACGTTTCGACGAACCCAACAAGAAACAAGTTACTAGGTAACAAATCATAAAATTTTTATTTCTATAATCTAGTTACTTATTTGTTACGTCTGGTAAGTTGTTTCTATCTTTTGTTTATTTACTGTAAATGTTATTTATATGAGTTTTCTTGAATTCCAGATTTTAAATATCAATTTATTTGTTTCCAGCACGATACAGCAGGCCTGCCAATCGAACTGCAACACCAATTACATCATCATCATCATCATCATCATCATCATCTCGACTACGACCCAACTTGACGAACAGTTTACTTAACGGAAAAGTCAGTTTTGTAAATCGCAAAAAAAAAACATTTCTATATTATTTCCACAACCAGAGTTTTCGTTTAGTGTTAATTTAATAAGGAAATTATTCAAAAAACAAAAAAAACGGAATGAACAGTGTATTATAAAAATTATAATTATAATAAATAGCTAAAAATATTGACGCACTAAGTGAACATGAAAAAATGATTTAGACAAAACTTAGTTTGAAAATTTTTCAGTTGCATTTTTGTAATTATATTATTAAATTATATAAGATATAATATTAATTACTTAATTTATATAGTTTTATGAAATGTAATAAAAATTCATTGAATTTATAGAATTTTTTTGAGACTGAGGATGCCATCTACGATGTATGGCAAAACGTCTGCGACGAGGATCAACCACAGTATATCAGCCTAAAAAAAAATTTTATAAATTCAATGTATTAAAATTGTTATTTATTTCAGATTTTACTTATTGTTATATTAAACAAAACACATTTTAATTTGAACGAGAAAATAATATAACGATTTGGAAATATTTGCTTAATAATAATTCAAAATGTATTGTAAATTGATAATGTGGCACAAACTCATTTCACTATTCTGAAATCAGTTTGTTTTATATATATATATATATATATATATATATTACAAAAATAATATATAGATGTTCTAAATATGCCATTTTTCTTATAAAATTAATTATTCTTGTTTTGACAGAATGTTTTTGATATGTTTCTATCATTTATTATCAATACTACACTGTAAAAAATTGATGTAAATTTATATATTCTATAAATGTATGACAGAAAAAATATAATATTACATCAACTGTTAATAATTATGTAAAATTACATAAATTTGTATTACATTGTTTTATAGTGTATCTTTGTTTATTTATAGATTTATTTTATATTAAGCAAATATTTTCTGAATACTGGATTTCTAAGACAACTGATATAATTCAAAATTAAAAATAACAATAATATTTTAACATTTGATATTGTTAATGAATAATTGCTGCTTAATTATTTATATTTTAAACGCGATTAAAAATTATTGTTTTCTGATAAAAATACAATTTAATTGTATGATTAACTATACGATTAAATTGTTAAAATATACTTAATTAGTTTGTTAACGTAATCATGTGATTAACTACGTTATTAAATTGGTAAAACATTGCTTAAACAATTAAAACATTAAAAAAAGTGAATTAAAATTTGTAATAAAATAAGCAATATAAAAATACAAATTTAGTAACTTAAACACATGATTAACTATACGATTAAGTTATCAAAACACACGTAATTATCTTGTTAACTTAAGTGTGTAATTAGTTTATCAAAACACACTTTAATAATTAAAAATTATTGTTTTCCAAATAATGTTTTAGAAATCTGGAGGTTTAAAAGACTATCTGGTTAACTGTTTGTTGTAAATCGATAATAATACTGCAGCTGTCGCGTTTGTCGGCAAAACATACACGTGAAGTTGGTTGCGAACTAATCAGGCGTTTAGTAAAATAGTTTTATAATTTACCGATGGACAGCAGCACACATATGTTTTTATATCTTGTTTCATATAGGTAATATGTATCGTGTTATTATTTATAAACAATGTCAACAGATTCAAAACGCATGTTAATCACAGTAACAATACAATACACTCAGGCTACAAGAAGAGGCAGAAACATTTTAAATGTGACACAATTTCACCATAGATACGCACATTATCTCTCACAGATACACAAAACTGTCAAATTATAAGAAACTAAAGATTTTATTTTTTACAAAACAATATAATAAATAATATTTTATCACATAATATAGATAATTTTAAAGTATTATAATACCATACATATTTTTTTCATGTTATTTTTTTGTTTCGGTATTTTGAAATTTAAAAATGTTGTAAATGATTTTAAATAAAAATGTAATAACTATTGTATTTGTTGCAAAAAATAAATTTTATATAAATGATTTGAAAAAAATATAGTATAGTTGTTTTTATACAAAATAATAGCATAATAGTACAAGTTTATTTATTTGGTTTCAGGTTTTGATTGTGATATGTTCGGTACCCAAGGAATTGGATTTACAAAACGGACGGATACAGAAGAACGCAAACCTAAGTCAAAATTAATTAATTAATTAATATATTTAATTTAATATTAATATTTATATCAAAGATTAACAATTTGTTATAATGCTGTTTGTCCCACACACACATAATAATTTAACTATATATTTAAAAACTATGTGATATTCAAATGAAAATTTATCACTAAAATATTATATACTTTATGTAATTAATATTTAATTTTTAATTCATGCCAATATTTTCAAATCTAAAAAATAATTATTAACAATTCATTATTTACATTGGCATCGATTAAGATTCTTAAATAACAATTTTATTTAATTCCGTACATACGAAACAAACTTTTTTCTGAAATGTGTAAATTAATTATTACAGTATAAATAATTGTTCATCTTTGATGTAAGAAAATAAACTAACTGTCTAATCCTTGATTTAGTGGTACTGGTTTTGGTTTATTTCTGGATTGTTTCAACCATTCTTCATACGCCATTATACTTTGCTCATTTCTTTCTTTTTTCTCTTCACATTTCACACATTCTTGCATTTCACGCAGTTGTATATTTGCTTTTTTAACTTGAAAAATAATCATTATTTTTATTAATGAACGTAATAATAGAAAAATCAATTACCTAAATCCAACACTTCTTTCTGTTTCAACCATAATGAAATTTTTTCTCATTTATAGTTTGTCTCTGTTCTTTTTCTTCACGAATTTTACTTTCTATTGCCTGTGCTCGTTTTTGTTCTTTTTTACGTTTAATTTTTTCTTCAATCTTTTTATTGTTAAGCCATTTTAAGAAATTTTCTTGTTTCGTTTTGATTTTCTTTTCACGGTCTTTAACTATTTCTTCCTGAAACATTATTGCTTCTTCTTGCTGTTTCTTTTTGAGTCGGTTTTTTTCTTCTAACCATTTCACAAACGTATTCTGTTTTTCTTTAAGTTTCGTGTTAGACATTGAACGATCCGAAGTAAGTGATCCAAGTGACAATTTTAATTTTAAAATCGGTTGAGAGCAATCATTTTTATGAATAACTGTACAATGGCTACTCATGTCTTTGCTCGAATTGCCCTCATTTGCATTAATTTGAAAACGTATGCTAGTGTTTTGATGCACAAAACTAGTATTACTATTTACTTCATTAACCGAAATTGAATGTAAAAGACATGTTTTGCTCAATGCACAAGTGCAAATTTTGGTTTTAATTTGTTTAGGATTATGATCACCAAATGAACACGAATTACTCAAATCGTTTTTTTCGAAAGGTGCCAAGTCACTTAAACTCATCTTGACATAAACCGCAGGATTTACGTAACGTTTTTCAATTTTGTTCAGTTTTCGGAACTAAAAATTTTACATTGAAAAGTTTTGAAAACATCAAATTTATTATAGTTAAAAAATATATAGGCTCATATTCTGACCTCATTTATAAAAGTGATTTTTGCCAAAAGTGCTTTTGACGTTTCCTTAAAATTATTTATTAAGCACTTTATAATAATAATACCAAATATAATAAAATTGATCGAAAATAGAAAAATTATATATATTTGATCAAAAACAGAACCTAAAAATTATTTTGAAATTAATGATAAAAGCACTTTTTCACGAAAAAGTGAGGTGAGAATACGGGCCTATATTTTTAATATAGTTAAAACCTAAAATTTCAAATTTGAATACAGAAAAATAAAACATTTATTATTTCATATTCTCATTATAAATAAATAACTTACATTTACAAATATATTGCATACTGTCTTCTGATTTGATTAAAATGTCAAAATATTTTTTTAACTAAAAATGAGATACACTTACCCTGTAAATAATATAATCCTTTTATTCAATACTTGTTACAATACTTGCAACATATTAAAAATAATTTTGATATAAAATACGGTAGCTATAGCACTGCGCTGCCAAATATTTTTTTGAAAATTTTAAAAAATAATAAGGTTCAGTTGTTAGTTGCAATAAGAAAAGAGAGCTAAACAAAGAACCATGGCAACCTATAACATGTTTATTTTCATAGATATTTTTTTTATAAAAACACATTGGAAAAAAATATTTTTTAAAATTTAATCGACAAAAATTAATAATATATTTTGTCACTCAATTATATAAAATAATAAAAGGTTGCTTAGCTCACAATAAGTAGTTTTTGTATTTGTTAGATTTGAGCTAGTGACAGATTTATGTATCAGGGTTCGCGGCCAACCACTCGCCACTTCAAGATATTTCTTAGAAATATTTTCAAGTGTTTTAGATTTTCGTTGGTAAAAGATATTATATATACCATTTTTATCTAATTATATATGAAACAAGACGAATAATTACTGTTTTTATATTAAAAATTATAAGACAACCTCTCACTATTTTACACATACCCAAATTAATTTAAGGGCCTTCCATAATATTCATATTTATTATTCGCCTAAAAAGCGTATTAAATTTTTTTCTTTATATCAACGATATTTTTTTCTACATGCGTGCCAAAATATAAGGCATTTCTTTTTTTAAATCACTGATTTGATTTGAAAATTGGTAATTTTAACAATAAATTGTACACGTAACAATTATTTATCGTTGGTATTATTTTAGATGAAATTGCTGTTTAAATATTTTGTTAAAATTATTTATTTTTAAATATTTATCGAAGTTACTTTTAAAATTATACAAATATATAATTTTATATTTATCTAGCGAATAACATATATAAAGATGTCTTTGATATAAAGAAAGGTATTCGAAATGTAATTTATTGATTTTTACTTTCATCTTGTATGGAAATAAGTTTTTATACCAAATTTACAGATGAATATATCGGCCATACCATGTAAGAAACTTCATAAATAGCCGCTTATGTATAATTATGATAGTATTTGCCATATATACCTACATCGAAAAGTATCGATACTTTGTACATGTTTTATTGGTTTTATTTCAAAAATATGCCTGTTTTAATTTTTGTAAAATTGATTTTCTGGTCGATAAAATGGATAATTCATATTAAAATCATTTATTTTATTTTTTCTATTCCATATTTGTAGTTTGAAAAAAAAAAAATATATATATATATATATACTAAAATACGATGAAATTCGATATTTACGAGAATTAAAACTGTTAATTATTTTTATTAAACCTCATTATTTATGAAGATATCAGAGCGAAAAAGAAATACAGTCGAAATTGAATGAACATGTGACTTAATTTCTATCCTAATGTGTAAACGCATATTAGTTAAATTTCAAAATTTTACATTGTATTTGCAATAAAACGTCTTACAAAACAGAATGTCTTTCTCTTTATTTATATCATATACAATTACGTATTTACAGTGTATGTATAATTTTTAAAAAGATTGTGTCACTCTTAATATACTTATTTGTTAAATTTTTAAAGGTTACTTTATCAGGGGGTGTAGATTTTGTTCTAAATTAAAAATGATAAAATATACGAAACTCAAATGAAATTCGATGTAACGTGTATATATGTATACATAATGTTATATATATATATATATATATATATATATATATATTTAATATAATTGTAAGAATAGGACATAAAAAGAAAAAAAAATGGTGAGATTATTATAAATTATAAATCAGTATTATACAAAATCTATTCCATTGACTTTTTTACATATTTACAAATATTTAAAGTAAATTATTTCCAGTTCGAGGTCTCTCAATCAATATGATTTTTATAAATTGAATACTTTCTATTGCATTTAACATTTTGAAATATAAATAATACGAAAAACAATACTAATATTTTTAAAATATACATACTTTTATCTTATTTTAAATTCGGATAAAATTTGAACTGGAAATTTACTTAACATCGTGTTATTTTAGTATTAAAATACAAATTATAATTCTAAAAGAAAAAAGTTCTATTATTATCAAATGATATTTAGTTAATTACATGTTTAAATTATCATAAACAATGCAAAAGGTTATTAAAATATAATTATTAGCTTATAAATTATTAATGTGTCTTATTACTGTGTCTTTTTAACAATCTAAATACATAGTTAATCACAGTGTTAACTTAATAATATAATTACTTAATCACATAGTTAATCATACGATTAAGACACAGGGAAAAAAATGTTTATTTTCCTATATTTTAATGATGCCAATTTTGAGTTCATTTTTTTTGTTTACGTTTATTAATTATTTAATAATTATTCAAATCTAATTTACATAATTAATCCACATTATATTAAGAGCTAATTAAGTATGTGTTTTGATATAACAATAGTTTCACCATTTAGTTAATCACACGATTGAGTAATTAAGTTACAACAGCAAATTTCATATTTATAAATGATTGACACGTGGCGGGACATCTCTTAGACAAGCGCTGAACTTTTTCTAGGCAGCTACCCAAATGATTTTGCTAAGAAATATTACTTTATTACAAAATTAATATTATTATTATTAAATATTATGTTATTACTACTGTATTTATTATTTAATAGTAATTAGAATATATTTATATATAATTATTTTTGAAATTAAAATATTAATAAAAATATGTTTAGTAGTGACATCTCTTAGACAAATGTAATATTATTAGCAAAGCACCTTTCAGTAGCTGCCGCAGAAAAAGTTCAACTTTTGCCTAAGAGATGGTGCGCGCCATCCAAATTACATTTTATTTATATTATTTTATATCAAAAAAGAATTATAATATAAATTATATTCTAATTATTATCAAATAATTAAAACTACTTTATTTTATATTATTTATATTATACATTATCCGATTACATTTTATAATATCAAATGTTCGCCATTCAAGTCGGCCATTACTTGTTTACATCTTGTCCTGATGTTGTCCTGTCAAGATGAAGTGAACCGCGTTTTATTTCGTTATTTTCAATCATTTATCCACTTCTACTGCTTGCATAATT
Organism: Clivina fossor; assembly: GCA_963966155.1. Classification (NCBI taxonomy): domain Eukaryota; kingdom Metazoa; phylum Arthropoda; class Insecta; order Coleoptera; family Carabidae; genus Clivina; species Clivina fossor. The sequence continues at coordinate 22,086 of CAWYQG010000391.1, read as the reverse complement.
CTCTTACACGCGAATGAATGAAATACGTAAACATCGCGTAAGACGTGATTAATTCTATTTACTCGTCGAAAAGTTGCGTTATGTTTTATTGGTACTTTTCATGTGTTTTGTGCTTTTTCCTTTTATTTTGTAACTAGTGCCTGCATATTTACTTAACGTGAATTAACAAAAAACATTGGAAAAACACGTAAATTAGAAATACTTCTGCTCGCAAAAAAGTTAGCGGGAAGCGAACCGTATGGTTGCCGTCAAGCAAGTCAGTTCAGTGCTTAAAAATGATTCTTCGTAATACCTCGTAATAATAATAATAATAATAATATTAATAACTAATATTAATTGAAATTAAATTGTGTTAATTCAAGTCTGAAACCAACAATTTACGCTTTAAATATATATATATATATATATATATATATATATATATATATATATATATATATATATATATACTGTAGCATACATAGTTATTGTACGCTCCGCGCTACCCTGTTCGTTAGCGCCACTATCGGCCCGGCTACCAACCTCCCACGCACGGACAATCCAACCGCCGAATAATATGCACGCCCGTCGCTAGATGGCTCCACTAGATTTACTTATCTCTCCCGTGTAATTCCGTAAAGTGAAATACTTAAGTAAGCCGGAATCTTAAGCAATAGTCAGTTCAGTTCAGTCCGTCTCAACAACCTCATATTTTATACGGTACTAGCTCAGAACAGCGCATCCAAACTGGAACACTGTATCAAGCTAGCAGTATAGAAAATGAATGGTTGCTGGAATAGACTGTATATGGTATAGTTAGATGTAAATTTTATATTGTGTGTTCTCTTGTTACATCGTTTGTGTGTGTTTAAATAAATTAGTTAAACCAGTTATTTGTGTTATATGTCAATTCACGCCTCAACCCTCAACAGAACCCCTATAAACTGTCGCCCAACTTCGAGGCCCGAATCTACAAAGGAACAACAACAGCACAGCAGTAACACGGCACTGCCAAGTTCTATTTCAGTCCGACGTAGCCCACGTCTAAACAACATGGCAGCAGTACAGATGTCCGCAGATCAGCTGCAAGAGCTAATCCGCAATTTGTCCGCAAACTCCAGGCCGGTGAATAGAAAAAGTTTCGCTCAATGTACCGCTCGATTCAACGGCACTCGGGACACCAGAAAGGTGGAAGAATTCCTTTCCACGGCCAGTGTGTATAAGAACTGCGAAGAAATCACCGACGTTAGCGCTCTAGCAGGCCTCCCACTACTGCTGGAAGATGTTGCTGCTACATGGTGGCAAGGTGTAAAACAAGAAGTTAGTACTTGGGCCGACGCCAAGACACTGATCCGCAGTGCCTTTTCGCCTCGCCGACCGGCGTATCGTGTATATGCCGACATTTTTACCGGTACTCAAGACACCGAAACTCCGACAGATCTCTTCATCTGCAAGAAAAGAGCTCTGTTCGCAGAACTGCCAGAACCAAAACATTCCGAAAATGTGCAAATTGATTTCATATTTGCATTAATAAATTATAGAATACGTGACAAAATGCCACGAGAGTCCGTAACGACATTCGCCGAGCTCCTGAACAAAGCTCGAACTATCGAGGAACATTTCGCTGAAAAGGACAAAAAAGCCAAACAGCCACGCTCGGACAAACCTAGCCAGGTGCCCTCGGAACCAAGAAAACGCTCACGATGTGACTTCTGCCGCTACCCGGGACACACCATTGAAGAATGCCGAAAACGGATGGCACAACAAAAAACGGACGCCACAGATGCAACCAAAACTAACGATAAACCAACTAACCTTCCAAAACCTGGAATTTCATGCTACGGATGTGGTACACCAGGCGTAATTCGGAGCAAGTGTCCTACATGTTCAAACAAACAGAACATCCGTCAATTGGATTTCTGCCTCTTCGCTCCCTCTCAAAAACTGAGACCACGAGATCGACCTGCCGTAACAATACAAGTACACGGATTTCAAGGCTCCGCTTACCTGGATACCGGCGCCCGCGTCAGCGTTGCTAGCTACGAGTTGTATACGCGATTGCGTGACAAGGGCCAAGCATTCACAAAGGAAACAGCCGAGATTATCCTTGCCGATGGACAAGCCAAAGAAAGAGACATACTCACCACCACGACGACTGTCAAGCTACAAGGAAAGCAAATTCCTACTACGTTCGTTGTCCTACCCGAGGCTACTAACAACCGAACCCTGTTAGGCGTGGATTTTCTCGAAGATTCCAAATTAGTCCCAAACCTGGCCCACCGTTACTGGTATTTCGCTGAACAATCCAATATCCAATACCCTTTCACATGCAAGGAAGACGTACAGAAACCAGTCCAAGTTCAATCCATAAAAGTCGACCCAATACCTGCCAAACCCCTTCCGGGATACTCCCCTCGCCACGTATCCTATATGTTTGACGCAGCTATTCCTGATATATATGACTCAACTGGCATAGATCCCCATGCAGCTCGCATCCTCTTTCCGGAACGACCGCATCAATTAAACCTTTCAATGATATCCGTCACTCTACGTGAAGATGAAGCGCCACACCTCACGCCAGAGTACAGAAGACAAATTAATGCACTTCTCGACGAAAACAATGAACTCTTTCAAGAACCCAAGACTCCGACCAGTTATGCTGAACATCACATCGACACGAAGGATCACGCACCTGTCGCAGTTGCGCCTTATCGGATGTCCCCCGGAAAGAAAGAGGTACTGCGGAAAGAAATTAACAAGATGTTGGAAGGCAAAATTATTGAAGAATGCGAGTCTCCGTGGGCTGCCCCCGTCGTTTTGGTTCCAAAGCCAAATGGAACTACACGAGTATGTGTTGACTATCGACAACTTAATGCCGTCACCACCGCGGATGCATACCCTCTACCCGGGACGACCCGAATGGACGACCTTCTACACGCCGCTAAGAAAACTGCATATATGTCAACCATGGATTTAAGAAGCGGTTACTGGCAAATTCCTGTCAGGAAGGAAGATCAGGATAAAACGGCTTTTGTGACACCTTTTGGCATCTTTCGATTCCTGCGTATGCCATTTGGACTCAAAAACGCTCCAGCCACATTCCAGCGTTTGATAGATAGACTGCGTTCAGGCTTAGGCACCATCCACCTTTTAGCCTACTTAGATGATCTAGTTTTATTATCATCTTTGTTCGAAGATCACTTGCAAGAATTAGAGCGGACTTTCGACAGAATACGCCAATTCGGCTTACGTATGCAGAGAAGCAAATGCCAGTTCTGTTGCCCAGCAGTCAAATACCTGGGGCACATCATTACGTCAGAAGGAATTAAAACAAATCCCGAAAAGGTAGCAGCCATTACAAACATGCCACCTCCAAGAAACCTGAAACACGTCATGAGTTTCCTGCAAACATGTTCTTGGTACCGGCGGTTTATACCTAATTTCGCGGAGGTATCTCGGCCATTGAGCCAGCTCACAAAGAAAAACGTTCCGTGGATTTGGAACCCAGATCAACAAAAAGCTTTTGATCAGCTGAAAAGGCTTTTGACAACGGCACCGATTCTACAACAGGCAGATGAATCAAAACCCTATCACCTACGTACCGACGCCAGTAATTACGCAATCGGAGCTGTTCTACTCCAGGGGGAGGGGGTAGACGAACATCCCATCGAATACGCTAGTAGACTATTGACATCAGCAGAAAAGAACTACTCCACGACTGAACGAGAGGCACTCGCTCTTGTCTGGGCTGTCACTAAATTCCGTGGCTATATTGACGGAACTTCTGTTACGGTACGTACGGACCACCAACCGTTAAGGTGGCTAATGTCCTTGAAGTCGCCAACAGGACGATTAGCAAGATGGGCTTTGCACCTCCAAGCCTATAATTTGGACATTAAATACTTGCCAGGGAAAGCCAACGTCATTGCTGATGCCCTATCTCACCCATCCTGCAAACCAGAAGAGGAACTGCAGTGTGGAATCTGTACAATTACGATAGATCTACCCACACGAAACGCTCAGGACATTCGAGACCAGCAACTAAGCGATCCGGAAGTGAAGAAAATTATTAATTGCTTCGAATCTCCCGTAAGGGATACCGACTATGCTAGGTGGACCTCCCGAGGATATCTACTATCAAATGGTATCCTATATCGATACTCGCCCGACCAAGATGGTGAAGATGCTCAGCGCGTGGTACCCAGTCACGAACAAGAAGAGGTGCTGCGGCAATATCACGATGCGCCGACCGCCGGACACTATGGTGCGGAACGTACCTATCATCGGATTGCCAGTCGATATTTCTGGGTGGGGATGCGACGTTATATTACCGAGTATGTGAAAACATGTGTAGAATGTCAACGATATAAGGCCTCTAACCTAAAACCTGCCGGCTTACTTCACACTCCGGTTATGCAACAACGTTTTGAGGTTATATCAATTGACCTCTTTGGACCTCTTCCCCAGTCATCCGACGGATTGCGGTGGATATTTATCGTGGAAGATACTGCTACTCGATGGGTTGAATTATATGCACTCCAGTCAGCCACCGCGGAAGCCTGTGCCTGGACTTTAGTAAACGAATTCTTTCTCCGCTATGGTGTGCCTCGTCGAATGATTAGCGACAATGGTACCCAATTTATCAGTGCTGTGATGCAACAAGTTACCTATTGCCTAGGAATATCACATCAATTCACACCGGTGTACCATCCAGCCGCCAATCCCGTTGAACGAAAAAATCGGGACTTGAAACCTCAACTAGCCATTTACGTGGGGACAACTCATGATGGTTGGCCAGAGAAGCTGCCTGCCATTCGATTCTCAATGAATACAGCACGATGTCAGGGCACAGGGTACACAGCTGCCTATTTGACATTCGGTAGAGAATTACGTACTCCAGATGATGTACACCACGATTTGAGAGGCATCATTCAGTCCGAAAACTTCATCCCGGAGGTCACGCCCCGTTTACTTCAATTGGTAGATGTGCTCCGTCAAGCCTCCGAAACCCACGAGAGGGAACAAGATCGACGCAAGGTAGCTGCTGACGTAAAGCGTCGAGTTGCTCCCGAGTATAGCCCGGGAGATAAAGTACTGGTTACCATACATCCCCAAAGCCAAGCCACCAAGCGATTCTCAGCCAAGTTGGCTCCCCATCGAGAAGGACCATATATCATACTACAACCTCTGGGACCCAGTAGTTATGAGATTGCATCACCGGAACAACCAACTATCTCTCTCGGAGTATATCATACCTTGTCGTTGACTGCTTATGATGGCCAGCGAGACACCCCATCACAGCCGATTCGCCCAATCCGAAAACGCGGGCGACCCCGGAAACACGCAGCTAACTCATAATCTGGATCCTCGTCGGGACGTCTTCGTATCCAGAGGGGGAGACTGTAGCATACATAGTTATTGTACGCTCCGCGCTACCCTGTTCGTTAGCGCCACTATCGGCCCGGCTACCAACCTCCCACGCACGGACAATCCAACCGCCGAATAATATGCACGCCCGTCGCTAGATGGCTCCACTAGATTTACTTATCTCTCCCGTGTAATTCCGTAAAGTGAAATACTTAAGTAAGCCGGAATCTTAAGCAATAGTCAGTTCAGTTCAGTCCGTCTCAACAACCTCATATTTTATACGGTACTAGCTCAGAACAGCGCATCCAAACTGGAACACTGTATCAAGCTAGCAGTATAGAAAATGAATGGTTGCTGGAATAGACTGTATATGGTATAGTTAGATGTAAATTTTATATTGTGTGTTCTCTTGTTACATCGTTTGTGTGTGTTTAAATAAATTAGTTAAACCAGTTATTTGTGTTATATGTCAATTCACGCCTCAACCCTCAACAGAACCCCTATAATATATATATATATATACCGGGTGATTCATTTAACCTGGAATTTGTTATATTTCGAAAAATACGCATCGGACAGAAAATTTGCCGAATCTAAACTTTAATATCTCAAAGGGGGGCATCCGTTAGTACTAAATTCCCGCCAACCCCCCGCTCCCTGTGGGCGGGACGGGGGGCAACTTTGAAATATTAAATAGGAACCCTCATGTTTTATCACAGATTCGGATTCTACGGTAAAAACTACGTACATTTTGTCCGAAAAAAAATTTTTGATTCTCGACAGATGGCGCTGTAATCGCAAAAAATGGATTTAACCTGGAATTTGTTATATTTCGAAAAATACGCATCGGACAGAAAAATTTGCCGAATCCAAACTTTAATATCTCAAAAGGGGGCATCCGTTAGTACTAAATTCTTGCCCCCCCCCTGTAGGCGCGGCGGTGGGCAACTTTGAAATCTTAAAAATTTCTTGCGATTACAGCGCCATCTGTCGAGAATCGAAAAATTTTTTTCGAACAAAATGTACGTAGTTTTTATCATAAAATCCGAATCTGTGATAAAAAATAGAGGTCCCTATTTAAAAATTCAAAGATGCCCCCGCCCCGCCCACAGGGGGTGAGAGGGTGGCGGGAATTCAGCATTAACGGATGCCCCCCTTTGAGATATTAAAGTTTGGATTCGGCAAATTTTTCTGTCCGATGCGTATTTTTCGAAATATAACAAATTCCAGGTTAAATCTATTTTTGCGATTACAGCGCCATCTGTCGAGAATCGAAATTTTTTTTCGGACGAAATATACGTAGTTTTTATCGTAGAATCCGAATCTGTGATATAAAATAGGGGTTCCCATTTAAAATTTCAAAGTTGCCCCCCGTCCCGCCCACAGGGAGCGGGGGGTTGGCGGGAATTTAGTACTAACGGATGCCCCCCTTTGAGATATTAAAGTTTAGATTCGGCAAATTTTCTGTCCGATGCGTATTTTTCGAAATATAACAAATTCCAGGTTAAATGAATCACCCGGTATATATATATATATATATATATATATATATATATATATATATATATACCGGGTGTCTACTTTTTTTTTGTTACATAGGGAATACAATGCTAAAATTTTCATTTGGTGATAAATTTTCCCCTAATTATTATAGAACAAAAGTACAAATACAAAAGTTGTTTAGAATTCAAAAATGCATCAAATGATGCCAAATTTATCAATATAGGATGTTCTGATCAAGAATTAGAAGCAAATTAAAATTTCCATTTTTGCGCTCTTTACATCAAAGTGCCACGGAAATTAAACAAATAATTTCATTTCTTCTGGAGTTTGAGTTTGACAGATCGTATTTATTTTATTGTTACGTTCTGTATTATTATTATTATTATTATTATTATTATTATTATTATTATTGAAAATAATGAATAAACTTAATGTAAATGAAAAGCTATTAAGTATAAAAAGTATTAAGTATTTATTATTTATTACAATGAAAGGGTATTTTACTCGGCTGTACACTACGTACTAGCTGTGGTTTTAAATTGTGAATGTCTCCATTATAATTTTAAGTAATTGTTTAATTTATTTATTAACTTCAAGTTATAAAAACAATACATTTGAATTAGATGACTGGCATTATGCCTAATATATTTATTATAATAATTTAAACTTATCCCTGAGGATGCTGTAAGTTGTGCAGTGAAACGTCGGATAAGAGTTTAATAAATAGTAAATAGCTGAACTCCGTAAAACTTTCTTTATTTATTACAATATTCAATATACCTATAAAACAGAAAAATTCATGAATACAAGATATAGGAGAACAAAAACGAAACTAACAATTTAAATTAAATGTTCAAATAAATCGCCATTAACTGCCAAACAATAACCTAATCTGTTATAAAATTCGTGACGTACAGAGCTTAATTGTGTTTGTGTTATATTATTGCACTCTTCAACAATGGCATTTTTCAAATCAACAAGATTTTTGATATGTCGTTTATAAATTTTCTCCTTCAAATATGGCCATAAAAAGAAATCGCACGGTGCTAAATCGGGCGATCTAGCTGGCCAATTAATTGGACCACCTCTACCAATCCATGAATTTGGAAAACATTGATCCAAATATAATTTAATGTTGCAGCTGTAATGTGCCGGACATCCGTCTTGTTGATACCAGACAACATTATCTTGAGTTGCACACTCTTCTAACTGCGGACCAATATGATTTTGCAACATATCCAAATATTTTTCGTTGTTTAAATTATTTTCAATAAAAAATGGCCCAATTATACACCTGCCAAAAATTCCAGCCCATACATTAACTTTTTCTGGATATTGGGTACGTGTTGCTACCATTAAATGAGGATTTGTTTGGCTCCATATTCTAAAGTTTTGTGTATTAGGTTCGCCGTGTAAAGTAAACGTAGACTCGTCAGTAAAACAAATAGATTTCAAGAAGTTTCTGTCTAAATTGGATTTTTCCATAATAATGTTACTAAATTCGCTTCTAGCCATTTTATCCGCTTCAAATATCTCTTGGTGCGTGGAATATTTATAAGAATGATATTTTTCATTTTTTAGTACCTTATGTATTGTTGAAGGATGCAAATTTAATTCAGCACCAAGTTGACGCACACTAACATTTGGGTTTTCCGTTACACACAAAAGTATATTCAATGTATTTTCTTTAATTGCATTTTGATTTAAATTCTCCTCCTGATCTTCTGCGTTGATTTTTCTACAATTTTTACAACGTTTTAACACACTTCCAGTTTCTTCGAATTGTTTAATTATCCTACGAATAGTCATAGCGGAAGGTATGGGACGGTTTTCAAAGAAAGCGCTGAATAAATCTCTTACTCGTCGTATCGAATTTCCAGTAAAATACCATTTTACGCACTGAACTTTTTCATTTACCTTAAGTTTATTCATTATTTTCAATAATAATGATAATAATACAGAACGTAACAATAAAATAAATACGATCTGTCAAACTCAAACTCCAGAAGAAATGAAATTATTTGTTTAATTTCCATGGCACTTTGATGTAAAGAGCGCAAAAATGGAAATTTTAATTTGCTTCTAATTCTTGATCGGAACATCCTATATTGATAAATTTGGCATCATTTGATGCATTTTTGAATTCTAAACAACTTTTGTATTTGTACTTTTGTTCTATAATAATTAGGGGAAAATTTATCACCAAATGAAAATTTTAGCATTGTATTCCCTATGTAACAAAAAAAAAGTAGACACCCGGTATATATATATATATATATTTTGTTGCAATCTATATGGAAATTTTCCATGTGTCATAATAGGTAGAAACGTGTAATCATGGTGATAGGTTTTGTTCAGAAGTGTAAATTTGCGAATAAAAAACACACATTTAAATACAATAATATATATAAATCGAATAGGAATTGTCCATAAATAATAACATCTTTTTACGAAATGCCCCATCAATTTAAAAGGTTAGGTTTCCAAACAACAGTTCAAAAAAATCAGTTACAATTCTGTTTTGTTTTCAAACTTAAGTGTCAATTAATATTGATTAGAATTAAATAAACGCGTGTTTAATTGCGTAATACATGTGGGAAAATTTGTAATTGTTAGTTTTAAGTTTGAGATAAAATAATACAAATGACATTTATCAAAAGCAAGTTGCTAGGTTATGAAAGATTTTTTTGTTTACTATGTATATCAATATATTTATAGGGTAATACTTCTATATTCGTTAATATTAAAGTGAGTAATAATACTTATTATTATTGTTCTAGGGGAATGTTCCAGCATCCAGATTATAATCAAATTATAAGGAGAAGATTGGAAACTGGAGGGACTTTTTCGTCACAGAACCTTGCACAGCTTTGTTCCGAAGCTGATTTATGATGCGAGATTTGGAAGGACAATGGATTCGAGTTCGGAGTTGTGATGATTTCTCGGGGCTTAATACATATCACAGTAAGTTTTATATTATACAATATATTAATATACTTACACTGTTGAAAAATTTATAAGTATTTTTACATGTTTTTTGAACGTAATGTTTGGCATAAGAAATATAATAATACTTACGTTAAATTATGAAATATTTTTATTGTACTCGTTTAAAAATGTACTGTAACTTTTTTTGCATAAACAAAAAATTTCTAATATTATATATTTATACTATTAAAATCTTATGTAAAATTGCATTACATATAAATTTAAACCTTTCGCTAACAATTTTTTATTTATTTACATAAGTAAAAATTTGAAATATTAGTTACCTATTACATTATTGTACAGGGGGTGATTTATTAGTAATTGAAAATATTTTAACTGGGGCTCAGAATATGAAGATTTAACCCGCAAATCACTTAGATAAAATGTCGCTCGCTCCTTACTGTGAACTACAGAGGGTGTTTTATTGAAAAATTTAAAAACAATTTTTGACTATTTGACCTTTAATTATTAATAGTATTTAAGTAAATATTTATTTGGTTAATAGAGAGAATATTTAATGTGGAGTTTTTCTTTTTTGTTACAGAAATTTAAGATGGCGGAAGATGAAGAAATAATAAAACAACAGTTAGGCAATTTGAGCAAAATGGAAGATTTTACGATTTTGCCAGTAGCAGAAAGAGTTGTTCACAAAAATTATAAAGTTCGCTTGCATGGTTACAAAGATTTCAAAAATTTGACTGTTGATGAACGTTTGTGCTGTTCACAAATTATAATTTTAATTCACTTTTTTGCGTTTTAATTATTTAATTACTAAACTGTGTTTTGATACTCTAATCACATAGTTAAACACATGATTAAGTTAATAAAATAATTAAATATGTTTTCCGAACTTAATTACATGGTTAATCATGTGATTAACTTACTAAATTTTGTATTTTTATATTTTTATGAAATTTTTACATTTTAATTATTTAAATTATTAAACTGTGTTTTGACAATCTAATCACATGATTAAGTTAACAAGGTAATTAAGTGTGCTTTGCTAACTTAATCACATAGTTAACAATACTTATTTTTTTGTAATAAATGTATTTTTTTCTATTTTTCAATAAAGTCCTTAAACAAATATCTGTGTATATTTTTGATTTTCCTCCAGTTCCTCAAATGTTAAAAAAATAACAGCGCCGCGTCCATTAAATTTAAGTAAATCTTTCAAAATTGTCAAAAATTTTGTCAAATTTGTTTATATTCTTTAAAAATTGTTAGAAAACCAAATTTGTTATTAATTAAATCTCCTAAATGAAGCATAAATTTTTGCGAAATTCCCAGCCGTTTTCGAGATATTTACGATTAAAGATTTTTTTTGCAAACATTAATAATTAATAGCCGAAGAGTCATACGGGGTTGGGGGTTGAAAATGTTATAGCAACACAAGTTGTATCAATGCATTAAAATGTATCACTTGCCTATAGGCAACCAATTTTATATCGATGCATTGCGGGATTGTATAAGCTAAAGGGTTTTAACAAAATTTGTATCAGGAAAGCGAAAAATGCAAGATTTGCATCAGGAAAGCGTAAAATGAAACATTTTATCAGGAAAACAAGAAAAAATTGAGATTTTTCTTATATTTTTATCACAGTTTTGAGGGGTTGGCTTAATTAATAAGGGTGTGTCCTAGGGGGTTGATTTTTGGATATGTTGTAGTACGTACCTGGTTATAGGGAAGGGTGTTGTTAAGTTAGGGGGGGTGCAAATTTTGCTTATTTTTGCGAAATTCCCAGCCGTTTTCGACAAGTTATGTTTGCAAACGACCATGTTCTCCTGATACTATTTTTGATTTTTCGCAACAAATGAAACATTTGCAGAAAAATTGAAATTTTTCTTATATTTTTGGGGGTTGGCTTAATTAATAAGGGTGTGTCCTAGGGGGTTTATTGTTGGATATGTTGTTGTACGTACCTGGTTTATCCAGAGTTTCGTAAGGGGGACGGCAAATTTTGTTATTTTTGCGAAATTCCCAGCCGTTCTCGAGATATTTGCGATTAAAGATTTTAACTAAATTAAGGGATGAAATTGGGAAAAACATAAATACAAGACAGCATCTGTTTATAACGAACTTTATTCAACAATAAGAAAAAATACATTTCACCAAAATTTCAATTTCAATATTTTCATCAGTTTTGTTGGGGGGCTTGACTTAATTAATAAGGGGGTGTCCTAGGGGGTTGATATTTGCATATGTTGTAGTACGTACCTGGTTTATCAGGGGTTCGTGAGGGGACGGCAAATTTTGTTATTTTTGCGAAATTCGCAGCCGTTTTCGAGATATTCGCGAATAAAGATTTCTATTCTTGCAAACATTAATAATTAATTAAGCGAGGGATTATATGGGGAATGGGGGTTGAAAATGTTATAGCAACACAAGTGTTGCTAAACATATTTCAATTCCAACCCCGCACGACCATTTCTCCCTTAATTAATTTATTAATGTTTGCAAGAAAACAAATCTTTAATTGCAAACAGCTCAAAAACGCGACTAGCAATTTCGGGCAAAAATAACCCCCTTATTAATTAAATATATACCGGGTGTTCGTTCGTATGGGCATTTATTTAACATGCAATTTCGATAATTTGCTATATACTTCTTTCTCGAGTTAAATTCGAAGAAATACTTAGAATACTTTTTGATAGATAATAAAACGTTCTAGAATTTGATTTTAGTTTTAATTTGCTAGCATGTGCCGTTTGGGCGCTAGAATTTTTTTTCGATTTTTTGGTTTTTATTTTTTTTCTCAAAAACTATGAGGTGTAGGAAAATAAGCATGATATAGAAAAATGCGGAATAATGAGTACGATAATTGAGTAAAGAAACTATTATTCTAGGATGCATCGTTTAGTAAAAAAAAATTAAAACTAAATTTTTGAAAATTTCTCAAGGGGTAACCCCTGGGATTTTTACAAAATAAAACTTTTTTCAAAATTTGCTTATAAAAATCTGAAAAAATTCAGTAAAATAAAGAACAAAATTAACTACATAATAGCTAAGTAACTTTTTTCTCTACCTCATTCTGGTTTGGCAGAAAAAATTATTGAAAAATCTAAAATGTTTTTTAAAATTTTCAAAAATTAATTTTTTTCTACTAAACGATGCATCGTAGAATAATGGTTTCTTCACTCAATTATCGTACTCATTATTCCGTATTTTTCCATATCATGCTTATTTTCCTACACCTCATAGTTTTTGAGAAAAAAAATAAAAACAAAAAAATCGAAAAAAAATTCTAGCGCCCAAACGGCATATGCTAGCAAATTAAAACTAAAACCAAATTATAGAACTTTTTATTGTCTATCAAAAAATATTCTAAGTATTTTTCCGAATTTAACTCGAGAAAGAAGTATATAGCAAATTATCGAAATTGCATGTTAAATAAATGCCCATACGAACTTAACGAACGAACACCCGGTATATAAATATATACAAATATATACAATATATATATATATATATATATATATATATATATATATATATATATATATATATAATACATACATCTCGGCATCGCAGAGAGAAAAGTGAAAAATTATACTGAAAATATTAGCGATTTCTAAACTGGAAAACGAAAAACACTTTTCCAAACGTATGCGTGATATATGTTTACACAAATTATGTAATTCTAAAACTAAAACGTGTGTTGTAAATGAAATCAGATGAGAAAACAAAAAAATTTAAAACACACAATTTTAAATTTTCCATAAATACAAAAAATAAAAAGAATTTATTTAAATTTATTTTAAAACAATTGTGTCTGTGTGTATGTGTGTGTAAAACTCAAAATCTAATTTCATTTACTACACAGTTATTATTTTACATACACTGTAAAAAAATCAATGTACAATATATAATTATTAGTGTCATTTTTTTTTGGCAATAATTTATTAAAACTAAAATTACAACGAAAAAACTATGATTATCAGTAAATTTGACATTGATTTTTTACCAGTGTAGGGTTAGGGATAGGATAGGATTAAATATATATTTAAATTTGCAGGTAAACATTTTTACAAAAAAATTATACAATTATAATAAATCCGAATGCTGTCGAAATTCTTCCCATCTTTTTCTTCCATCTTCTTCTTAGGGCCTTGGAATAGGGAAAAAACAGAACTGAAGGACCTACGTTCTTTTTGGAGACAGCCTCGCCAAAATAAATGGAAATTAAAACATTTGGAATTAACATAAATATAAATAAAATAATAAATAAATAATAATAAATAATATATTTCCAAAAAAAAAAAAAATGTAAATGTAAACTAGCGCGCGAATTCAAAATCATTTGTTTTATAAATAAAAATGGCGGCACCAATCAGAAGCTGAATATATATATATATATATATATATATATTACTGTATATATATATATATATATACAGGTATGCAGTCATCAAATTTACGGAAAGGAAATTAAATTAAATTATACACATTTCCTTGTTTTTAGTAGTTGTTGGTATTATTTTTATTGCTTCGATATTTCGAACCAGATTTGGTTCTTCCTCAGGAAGTCGCACTACATTAGAAATTACAAAATTGTTAACAATTATTAGATTTACATACATAACTATATGTTTCAATATTATCAAACTTACATGGTTAATACAAATTCGTAAAATTTATTTGTAACAAATGAAGGTCATATGTTCTCATGAATCGTTTTCTTTTCAAAATAATTTTAAAGTTAAAATATAGATTTAGAAATAACACAAATATTATTACCATTATCTAAACAGATATGTCAATTTTATAAAAAACAATTTAGTCAGTTATTAAAAATTATAAATAGTTTAAAAAAATATATAAAATACAGCAAAAACTTGTTTAACACCTGTTATTGTCAAAAATATTCTGTTTCAAGGTTAATTTCTATCACTTACTGCGCTGATCAAAAATATACAAGAATATAAAAATATACTACGTAAGTTGTTAAAAAGCATGCAATTGTATTGTTCTTCTTACTATTTTTTTCATTATTATTTGCGTTGTCATTATTGGCGGTAATACAAAAATTTATTTCGTACTATTGTTTTTTAAGTAAAAAAGCATATATATTCGTTAGATTTTTCGTATCTGTTTTTTCATTTAATGTATGCGTACCGTTATTCATGATAAAACACATTTCGAGAAAAAGTCTTTTATAATAGTTGTTTTCAATTGCTAGAATTTCAGGATTATCGTAATCTACTTTATGTTTTGTGTTTCGAACATGTACTGCCAAAGCACAAGTTTTATTAATTTTAGATTCGTCACTTCTGTGTTGATAAATTCTGTTAATAAGTTTTTGAGATGATTGTCCGATGTAACTTTTTCCACAACTGCAGTTTAACTTGTATATTGTGTTGATCATTTGTTTTCTATCCGGTTTGTCTTTTAATCTTGAGAATAATGTATTAATTTTCTTGAAGCTTTTTTTAGCAAAACATAAGTTCGGTTCGGTTTTTTTGAATATTTTTATAAGTTTCGGTGTCAGGTTTGTAATGTTGGAAAAACTAACGTATCTTTTTTCTTCTTGTTTATTCGTACTGCTATGGTTCTGAGACGACGTGTTCTGGTTACTATTGTCTGTAGAATGGAAAATAAGTTTATTGGCCAGTTTGGCAGGATAGCCGTTGTTGATGCATAAGTCTTTTAATTTTTTTAAATTCTTCGAAAGAAGCGTGGGGTGACAAATCTTAGTTATTCTGTTCTTCATTGCGATCCAAGTGTTGAACTTTATTTTTAGAGGTTGATCAGATTGAAAATGAATGTATCTGCCTGAAGATGAGGGTTTAGTATACCAATCTAACATAATCTTGTTGTCAGTGTTTCTTATAACCTTAGTATCTAAAAATGGTACAGCATTCTCTGTTTCTAATTCTATTGTAAATTGCAAGTGTATGTTAAAACTATTAAAAATTTGTAGCGTTTCATCTGTTTTATTATTTGGAATTGATAGTATTAGATCGTCGACATATTTATATAAAAATCCTGTTTGGAATGGTAATTTTTCTATGCATTTTTCTAACAAATAATCCATAACTAATCTACTAAGTATAGGAGATAGTTTGTTACCCATTCCTACTCCGAAAACTTGTAGAAAATGACTTCCATTATAAGTGAAAGTGTTGTTGTTGTATATGAATGAAATAATCTTAATAAAACTGGTTTTGTCTATATTCGTGTGTTTTTCAATTACTGTCCATCTTTGTGAAATTATATCCTTAGTTAATTCTAAGGGTATGTTAGTATATAAACTGACTACGTCGAGACTTATGATGATATGATTTTCCGGCAACTGATAATTCTGAATTTTCTCTGCAAACTGAAAACTATCTTTGATGTTGTAAATATCCAATTCTTCACAAGTATTCGTTAGAATTTCGGAAATTAAAATGCATAACGGTTCACTGGGTGCATTCGTCGAACTTATGATCGGTCTGCCTGTCAAGCCTGGTTTATGAATTTTTGGTAACGCATAAAATCGTGGTTCCGTAGAATTATATTTTGTTAGTTGTTTGCTTTTTTCTTCACTGATATACTTTTTTTCTTTGAGTTCTTTTATGATCTTATTGCTATTTTGTTGTATGCTGTTTGTTTTATCTGTGTTAATTTGTTTGTAGTATTTTTTATCTTGTACTAATTCTTGTGCCATCTTATTGTACTCTTCTTTTTTCATTATAACAGAAACGTTTCCTTTATCTGATCTGGTTATTATTATTTCAGGATTCAGTTTTAAAAAAGTTTTTGTTTTCTTGTATAGTTTGTTGTCTAAATCTATCTGTTCATCATTTGATTGTATATAATTAGTGATGATATTTGTTGCTTGAGCTCTTGTTATATTATTATCTGTTTTGGTTTTGGTAATAGCTATCTCTACTTCTGCTAGCAAATTCGGGATTTTTACATCTGTTTTTAATGTTTTTACACCGAATTCTGGTCCTAAAGCTAGAAAATTAGTGATTTCTTGAGGTACATCTATTCCTGAAATGTTCTTTATCCATTTTTTTTGAGTAGCGAATTTTTTATTTTTGTTTTCAGACATATTAGATTTTAGCGATTGAAATTTATTAATGTTTTCTTGTTTAGTTTTATTAAATTTGTTATTGTATGCTATTTGTAGTGTGTTCTGGTAATTATGAATTAATTCTCTAGGTAAGTTAGTTAGCATTATACTAGCAATAGTGTTTTTAATGTTCTTGTTTAAATATCTTATTTCTTCGTTAGTTGTGTTAATTTCCATCTTTAGAATATTGTACTTTAATCTTTCATTAAAATCTATTATATTTTTGTTATTTCTTGAATCCTTGGTGTTTAGGATGTTCATAATTCCTTGTATTCCTTGTGTGATGTGTTTTGGGAAAATGTTTTGTTGTTTGCATTTCATGAGAAAGGTTATTCTATTTTTCATTGACGCTAGTTTTATGTTATCGTTAGACCAAAGTTTTAATAGGTAACAAATTTCTTCACTGTAGTTACGTTTGATGTTTTCATAAAAACCCATAATGTTAATATATAATGATTTTTTCGTTATTTTTCGACTGTGTAAGATAATAATTGATTTAATATATTTATTATTCAGGTATGCAGTCATCAAATTTACGGAAAGGAAATTAAATTAAATTATACACATTTCCTTGTTTTTAGTAGTTGTTGGTATTATTTTTATTGCTTCGATATTTCGAACCAGATTTGGTTCTTCCTCAGGAAGTCGCACTACATTAGAAATTACAAAATTGTTAACAATTATTAGATTTACATACATAACTATATGTTTCAATATTATCAAACTTACATGGTTAATACAAATTCGTAAAATTTATTTGTAACAAATGAAGGTCATATGTTCTCATGAATCGTTTTCTTTTCAAAATAATTTTAAAGTTAAAATATAGATTTAGAAATAACACAAATATTATTACCATTATCTAAACAGATATGTCAATTTTATAAAAAACAATTTAGTCAGTTATTAAAAATTATAAATAGTTTAAAAAAATATATAAAATACAGCAAAAACTTGTTTAACACCTGTTATTGTCAAAAATATTCTGTTTCAAGGTTAATTTCTATCACTTACTGCGCTGATCAAAAATATACAAGAATATAAAAATATACTACGTAAGTTGTTAAAAAGCATGCAATTGTATTGTTCTTCTTACTATTTTTTTCATTATTATTTGCGTTGTCATTATTGGCGGTAATACAAAAATTTATTTCGTACTATTGTTTTTTAAGTAAAAAAGCATATATATTCGTTAGATTTTTCGTATCTGTTTTTTCATTTAATGTATGCGTACCGTTATTCATGATAAAACACATTTCGAGAAAAAGTCTTTTATAATAGTTGTTTTCAATTGCTAGAATTTCAGGATTATCGTAATCTACTTTATGTTTTGTGTTTCGAACATGTACTGCCAAAGCACAAGTTTTATTAATTTTAGATTCGTCACTTCTGTGTTGATAAATTCTGTTAATAAGTTTTTGAGATGATTGTCCGATGTAACTTTTTCCACAACTGCAGTTTAACTTGTATATTGTGTTGATCATTTGTTTTCTATCCGGTTTGTCTTTTAATCTTGAGAATAATGTATTAATTTTCTTGAAGCTTTTTTTAGCAAAACATAAGTTCGGTTCGGTTTTTTTGAATATTTTTATAAGTTTCGGTGTCAGGTTTGTAATGTTGGAAAAACTAACGTATCTTTTTTCTTCTTGTTTATTCGTACTGCTATGGTTCTGAGACGACGTGTTCTGGTTACTATTGTCTGTAGAATGGAAAATAAGTTTATTGGCCAGTTTGGCAGGATAGCCGTTGTTGATGCATAAGTCTTTTAATTTTTTTAAATTCTTCGAAAGAAGCGTGGGGTGACAAATCTTAGTTATTCTGTTCTTCATTGCGATCCAAGTGTTGAACTTTATTTTTAGAGGTTGATCAGATTGAAAATGAATGTATCTGCCTGAAGATGAGGGTTTAGTATACCAATCTAACATAATCTTGTTGTCAGTGTTTCTTATAACCTTAGTATCTAAAAATGGTACAGCATTCTCTGTTTCTAATTCTATTGTAAATTGCAAGTGTATGTTAAAACTATTAAAAATTTGTAGCGTTTCATCTGTTTTATTATTTGGAATTGATAGTATTAGATCGTCGACATATTTATATAAAAATCCTGTTTGGAATGGTAATTTTTCTATGCATTTTTCTAACAAATAATCCATAACTAATCTACTAAGTATAGGAGATAGTTTGTTACCCATTCCTACTCCGAAAACTTGTAGAAAATGACTTCCATTATAAGTGAAAGTGTTGTTGTTGTATATGAATGAAATAATCTTAATAAAACTGGTTTTGTCTATATTCGTGTGTTTTTCAATTACTGTCCATCTTTGTGAAATTATATCCTTAGTTAATTCTAAGGGTATGTTAGTATATAAACTGACTACGTCGAGACTTATGATGATATGATTTTCCGGCAACTGATAATTCTGAATTTTCTCTGCAAACTGAAAACTATCTTTGATGTTGTAAATATCCAATTCTTCACAAGTATTCGTTAGAATTTCGGAAATTAAAATGCATAACGGTTCACTGGGTGCATTCGTCGAACTTATGATCGGTCTGCCTGTCAAGCCTGGTTTATGAATTTTTGGTAACGCATAAAATCGTGGTTCCGTAGAATTATATTTTGTTAGTTGTTTGCTTTTTTCTTCACTGATATACTTTTTTTCTTTGAGTTCTTTTATGATCTTATTGCTATTTTGTTGTATGCTGTTTGTTTTATCTGTGTTAATTTGTTTGTAGTATTTTTTATCTTGTACTAATTCTTGTGCCATCTTATTGTACTCTTCTTTTTTCATTATAACAGAAACGTTTCCTTTATCTGATCTGGTTATTATTATTTCAGGATTCAGTTTTAAAAAAGTTTTTGTTTTCTTGTATAGTTTGTTGTCTAAATCTATCTGTTCATCATTTGATTGTATATAATTAGTGATGATATTTGTTGCTTGAGCTCTTGTTATATTATTATCTGTTTTGGTTTTGGTAATAGCTATCTCTACTTCTGCTAGCAAATTCGGGATTTTTACATCTGTTTTTAATGTTTTTACACCGAATTCTGGTCCTAAAGCTAGAAAATTAGTGATTTCTTGAGGTACATCTATTCCTGAAATGTTCTTTATCCATTTTTTTTGAGTAGCGAATTTTTTATTTTTGTTTTCAGACATATTAGATTTTAGCGATTGAAATTTATTAATGTTTTCTTGTTTAGTTTTATTAAATTTGTTATTGTATGCTATTTGTAGTGTGTTCTGGTAATTATGAATTAATTCTCTAGGTAAGTTAGTTAGCATTATACTAGCAATAGTGTTTTTAATGTTCTTGTTTAAATATCTTATTTCTTCGTTAGTTGTGTTAATTTCCATCTTTAGAATATTGTACTTTAATCTTTCATTAAAATCTATTATATTTTTGTTATTTCTTGAATCCTTGGTGTTTAGGATGTTCATAATTCCTTGTATTCCTTGTGTGATGTGTTTTGGGAAAATGTTTTGTTGTTTGCATTTCATGAGAAAGGTTATTCTATTTTTCATTGACGCTAGTTTTATGTTATCGTTAGACCAAAGTTTTAATAGGTAACAAATTTCTTCACTGTAGTTACGTTTGATGTTTTCATAAAAACCCATAATGTTAATATATAATGATTTTTTCGTTATTTTTCGACTGTGTAAGATAATAATTGATTTAATATATTTATTATTCAGGTATGCAGTCATCAAATTTACGGAAAGGAAATTAAATTAAATTATACACATTTCCTTGTTTTTAGTAGTTGTTGGTATTATTTTTATTACTTCGATATTTCGAACCAGATTTGGTTCTTCCTCAGGAAGTCGCACTACATTAGAAATTACAAAATTGTTAACAATTATTAGATTTACATACATAACTATATGTTTCAATATTATCAAACTTACATGGTTAATACAAATTCGTAAAATTTATTTGTAACAAATGAAGGTCATATGTTCTCATGAATCGTTTTCTTTTCAAAATAATTTTAAAGTTAAAATATAGATTTAGAAATAACACAAATATTATTACCATTATCTAAACAGATATGTCAATTTTATAAAAAACAATTTAGTCAGTTATTAAAAATTATAAATAGTTTAAAAAAATATATAAAATACAGCAAAAACTTGTTTAACACCTGTTATTGTCAAAAATATTCTGTTTCAAGGTTAATTTCTATCACTTACTGCGCTGATCAAAAATATACAAGAATATAAAAATATACTACGTAAGTTGTTAAAAAGCATGCAATTGTATTGTTCTTCTTACTATTTTTTTCATTATTATTTGCGTTGTCATTATTGGCGGTAATACAAAAATTTATTTCGTACTATTGTTTTTTAAGTAAAAAAGCATATATATTCGTTAGATTTTTCGTATCTGTTTTTTCATTTAATGTATGCGTACCGTTATTCATGATAAAACACATTTCGAGAAAAAGTCTTTTATAATAGTTGTTTTCAATTGCTAGAATTTCAGGATTATCGTAATCTACTTTATGTTTTGTGTTTCGAACATGTACTGCCAAAGCACAAGTTTTATTAATTTTAGATTCGTCACTTCTGTGTTGATAAATTCTGTTAATAAGTTTTTGAGATGATTGTCCGATGTAACTTTTTCCACAACTGCAGTTTAACTTGTATATTGTGTTGATCATTTGTTTTCTATCCGGTTTGTCTTTTAATCTTGAGAATAATGTATTAATTTTCTTGAAGCTTTTTTTAGCAAAACATAAGTTCGGTTCGGTTTTTTTGAATATTTTTATAAGTTTCGGTGTCAGGTTTGTAATGTTGGAAAAACTAACGTATCTTTTTTCTTCTTGTTTATTCGTACTGCTATGGTTCTGAGACGACGTGTTCTGGTTACTATTGTCTGTAGAATGGAAAATAAGTTTATTGGCCAGTTTGGCAGGATAGCCGTTGTTGATGCATAAGTCTTTTAATTTTTTTAAATTCTTCGAAAGAAGCGTGGGGTGACAAATCTTAGTTATTCTGTTCTTCATTGCGATTAGTTATGGATTATTTGTTAGAAAAAATGCATAGAAAAATTACCATTCCAAACAGGATTTTTATATAAATATGTCGACGATCTAATACTATCAATTCCAAATAATAAAACAGATGAAACGCTACAAAATTTTTAATAGTTTTAACATACACTTGCAATTTACAATAGAATTTAG
>CAWYQG010000390.1:0-31722 GCA_963966155.1 Clivina fossor | reverse complement strand
CGCATTACAATATTATAAATTCGTAACATTGCAATATGAATTGTAACTAGATTGTGGCTGTGGACAAATAGACGAAACATCCAAATGAAAACAAAATACTGAATTTATGTAATTATTTGATACTTAAAATACTCGTATCATTTTCAAATATTTCATCAAAGATCCTAATTTAATTAAAATAATACAATAACGTAAATTAAAAAAAGATATTTTCTTGTATATTTTAAAATCAAATTCGCATTTGTTTAAAACTATATACAAAGTTATCAACAATTGACCACATAAGTATTTTTTGTATTAATTGAATTACATTTTAAAAAAGTACACCTTAATAATTTTATCGAAGATCCTAATTTAATTAAAATAGTAGAATAACGTAAATTAAAAAAAGATATTTTCTTGTAAATTTCAAAATTAAATTCGCATTTGTTTAAAATTATATACAAAGTTATCAACAATTGACCCCATAAGTATTTTTTGTATTAATTAAAATTATATTTTAAAAAAGAACACCTTCATAATTTTATCAAAGATCTTAATTTAATTAAAATAATACAATAACGTAAATTAAAAAAAGATATTTTCTTGTATATTTTAAAATCAAATTCGCATTTGTTTAAAACTATATACAAAGTTATCAACAATTGATCACATAAGTATTTTTTGTATAAATTGAAATTATATTTTAAAAAGTACACCTTAATATGTAATTAAATAATACATATTACTTGGTGAAAAGTGTAAACAAAATGTAAAAAATTAAAAATAAATTTGACAAATATACCTAATAATAACCCCAATCAAATGTACTTTAATCTTTTTCGAATAAAAAGTACAAGTACATTATAGCATATCAAGGATAATTTCAATTTTTAAATCTTAATTTCTTTTTAAAATATTGTACATTGGACATATGCCAAATCGATTACCTTATTTTTTTGTCAAATGAGTTTCAAAAAAAAGATTTAAAAATTTAATTACCAATAATAGCATTTAGAAAAAAAAGTGCACAAAATACTTGATTTATTTTCAGATGAATAATAATATATTATAAAATTGATATATATATATATATATATTTATATATATATATATATATATATATATATATATATATATATATATATTTATATAAAAACATATATATAATAACAATTATCTGTATATCAAGTGCATGACGATTAATAAATAATTCATTTAAAAGTTAGGTTACAAAGATTTTATATTGAAATTTTTTGTTGCTTTTAAATCCTAATAATATTAAAAGATTCACATAGTCACACGATTTAAAAAGTTATGTTTAAATACATTAAACAAACTGTTTTATAAAAATATAATCTCATATAATCATTATATACAAAATTTCTATATAGAAACTAAAATCAGTTATAAATTCGAAATTCGATCGATTTATAAATTGTTTCAATAAAACGTATATGTTCAGGGATATTTAAGGAAGTGATCAAGGTTATTTGAAATACTTCCGAAGAGTGTGCTGATATATATATACAAAGTCGATGCACTTAAAGGGTTAATAAATTTTTTTTTAAAATCATTACTCTTATAATAAAAAATAAACTTTTCTAGAATAAATGTGGAACTAAAGTTTTGTTAATTTAAATCAATCTTATAGGTAAAATAGTTGATTTGAAAATTATATGTAAAACAAATATATTAAAATATGTTTCTTTCAATTATGCAACAGGAATTCAAACCTGAATAAAGATTGTAAAAATCTAACTTTTAAATGCATATTTTTCGTTCAATCAATAATCATAATAAAAACAAAATAATAATTATCAATTAATAATGCCACACACACGCATGCATATTTATATAAATAGAAAAAAAGTGTATAAAGATAAAGATAAAGAAAAAAAAAAGAAAAGGAAAGAAAAAAAGAAAACTTAAAATTATTTATTGAGCCTTTTTACTCTGTTACTTGTTTGTATAACTGACCTAACCGATGTGAACGATCTTGTTGTGGCTGTTAATCGTCTAAATGTGCGCGTCGAAGCGATCATCAAATTAATAATTTTGCTTTGTAGATTCTTATCGCGATCAAGTAGAATCCTTCCAGTTGTCACTAGCGACGAACTTCTGAGCGTAAAATCTCTAGGTCCTAACGAACGAGTTCTGCGCAACTTTTGCGGCGGTGGTTCAATAGCGGCGCTATTATTGGACGAGGTCGCTGCAGCGTACAGCCGACTTTCAACGCTGGTACTCGCACCCGTATCGGCATCACTATGTTCGCGTTTCGTTGAGCCAATCGTTCGACGTGTTATAATACGCGTCGGACGTGTTTTACGTTTGGGACTTTCCGAGCTCGAACGGCCCGCTTTCGACGATGATGTTTTATATGCTGAGTTTCGGCCGCGAAGCGATCTGCGACCAGCAGTATCATGCGATCGAGTGCATTTAGCGCACGGTTTCATTTCTTCCTCAGTTACTTTCTCCGAACAACTCGACGATACTTCATTGATTTGTATTGTTTCGACTCTGTCTTGTTGCTGCTGCTGTTTTGTTTGATTTTGTTTGACTGGAATCTTCTCTTGAAGACCCTCATCAGCTCTGGCTACTTCTGTTTGATTGATCTCCTTATTTTGAATGGAATTCAAGACTTCCCTGTGGACTTTATCGAGATATTCTTCGGTGTAACGTTTGGCGGGCGGTTCTTTTTCTATGTTTTCATCGTCCTGTGGTTTTAGCGTTTGCGACAGAGATGGCTGCGATGAGGAATTGGTTTGCGATAATTGTTGGGGAACGGGTGGTGGTGAGAGAGGTCGTGGAAGTGTGGAAGATGATGAAGGTACGGCTGGTGGTAGCGGTACGGCTGTTGAGATTGGAGAATTTTTCGGCGATGATGCTGGTTCTTCTCCGTACATTGTAACTATTTCTAGGCCCGTTTCGGGATAAGCCGGTGATAAGCAGTGCAGCCGTACATGGATCACTATTACTTTGGTCTGGTTGTTCAATTCCATTCGATTGTGCACGGCAACTATCACGATTCATTACACTCGGTTGTTGTCTATATACAAAATGAACAAATTTTTTACTAAATATGTTGGTTTATAAACTACTGTCCATTGGTCTATATTTTTCAACCCTAAATAAACCAAAATGAAATCTAAATGAAATCATTACAGATAATATTTAATAATAACTTACCATGGTAAATTAGTAGTTTTTTCATCAGTAATTCTCATTTTGTTTTATTATTTTCGAAATAATAACAACAATAATACTTTAGCGGGAATCTCACAAATTTAGGTTATAATTTGATTTGATCCAATTTGACATTTGGAGCAGTAGTTCGACTAGTTGCCGCAAGGACAAATTTTTATTTCATAATTTATTATTTATTTTTTCGTGGCAATATTTATATTTATTGTATTATATTATTTTCTTTGTTATAATATGCAGGTTATAGCTAAAATAAAGAGTTATTATTATATATTATTTATTATGTATATAATCAAAGTATTTTTCGTTATTAGTGAATGTACAATTTATTTTATCTTTTATTTATATTTTCTTATTGATGCGTACTACAGAACTAATTTGGCAATAAATTTCTAAATAATTATTGCAACAATTTATTTTTTTTTGCTGGACAATTTTATATTTAATTTAAGATAACAATTAAGACCGCAGTGCCATCTGTTGGCCACTAGCGCGTACACATCACATCACATTTCATACTTTTATTCCGCTTCGCAATTCGCACGCCTACAAGTAAAGAGTTCGTTTCCGGAACTCAACGAGTGAACATCTCTCGCTGTGCTGTTTAACAAGAACGCACATTTCAGCTCATCAGAAAGCATTCGCCGCAAGTATTAAACATATTCTGTGTCGTTCGTACAAAACACACAAATTTCGCTTCGCTATTCGTACAAGCAACGACAACTTGTCTCGTGATTTCAGTCGAACACGCATGAAATTTATCGCTCGCTTGCAGCACGCTACTCGCTATATTGAAATCTATTCGCTTTCATCCGCTATTCTACACATATTACGCAGAATTATCGCATTTCTATTATTAATTGTGATTAATTGATTGTGACTTACAATATACCACATTTTCGCATAATTGAACAAACACGTGGTGGAAATAACCTCAAACATCCAGGAAAGTACAACACATTTTGTTTCTTTGTGATTTACATGTTATTATTTACAATTACAAACGCTTGTATACCTGTCACGCATAGAATTATTCCAATTCTATGCGCTTGTAATATCATCATCACGCATTTTATGTATTCTGCTTACATCATTGTCGTATCATTCACATATATCATCCAAGCTCGCATTGCTTTGTTTGCAACATTTATTATCAGCTTGAGTTGCAGGTTCTTTTCTTTATTTGTGCATTATTAATTGTTTGGAAGCTTATTCACACCAATTCTCGCTCAACACTCGTTGAAGATTTGACGATTTATACACATTCACGCATAGCACCAGACACACACCGCAGAAGCAGTCAGCTTACGTTAATTGAAGTACACGCATCTTGAAAGCTCTTACAGTAACCACACAATCCTACGCTCAATTGTAAGGTATCTAACCGCAATTTTATTAAGGATCTGTACTACATTATATAAACGTAAGTTGCTTTTGCATTATTCATTACACTCGTGCAGTAATTGTGCTGACACATGACTTGCTATCATTTATTTGGTTAATTCACCTCGCATACCGTCCCGCACTCCTAACACCTCAGTTGTGGGCCAACCTCTTTCCTCATTTCTTCCTAGAGCTACCACTTCTTGTACAAGCCCTATCTATCGCTCGGATAGGTGAAGATTGTCACTGATCCTTATCCATCCTCTTACGTATCATTTAATTAGTTCTATTCAGCAAGTTACGCACGCTTATTTCATATTTACGCCGCAATACAGTCCACTAGCTCGCTACATCACCGCACACACGCCGCATCGCCTTTTTTAGGAAATCGAGCACTTGCCCACAAACACAACCAGTGTTTCGTGGTCGCCAAGCCAGCACCGGGTCCCAACACCAACTATCATATGCAGTGGCGTACTAGTAATTTTTCGTTGGTAAATTTTTATGTAAAATATATAAATATATTTTTGAATTTATATATTTGTACTTTTAGTATAACAAACTATTAATTAATTAATAATAACTCTTACAGAACAGGATAAAATTACAATTACTACAAAAAATTATTAAATAACTTTGTTCTAACATTTACAAAATTAAGGAGGTAATAGGTACCGTACACCATACTAAATTATGTTATTTAAAAATTTCTGGCTACTGCCAGTGGCGTGCAACAGGGGCAAGTAAGAGGTTGATCTTTTCTAAATTCTACGCCACTGGCGGAATTGTCATTTTAGCAAAATTTTTCGATTTTCCAATACTTTCTGTGTAAAAAACATACTCTTTCTTCGTAACGATAAAGTCACTATTTTTCGAGATATTTAAAGTTAAACATAAGCTGCACCCTTAAGATTTTTTCAAAATTTGCTCAAAAAAATCTGAAAAAATTCAGTAAAATAGAGAAAAAAATTAGCTACATAATAAGACAGTAATTTTTTTTCTAACTCCTGGTTTAGCAAAAAAAATTAATAAAAATTAATATTTTTTGCATTTTAATTTTTTATTTTTAATAATTTTTCCTGCCAAACCAGAATGAGTTAGAAAAAAAATTACGTTCTCTATTTTACTGAATTTTTTCAAATTTTTTGAGCAAATTTTGAAAAAATCCCAAGGGTGCAGCTTATGTTTAACTTTAAATATCTCGAAAAGTAGTGACTTTATCGTTACGAAGGAAGAGTATGTTTTTTACACAGAAAGTATTGGAAAATCGAAAAATTGTGCTAAAATGACAATTCCGCCAGTG
Organism: Clivina fossor; assembly: GCA_963966155.1. Lineage (NCBI taxonomy): Eukaryota > Metazoa > Arthropoda > Insecta > Coleoptera > Carabidae > Clivina > Clivina fossor. Next base: position 25,853 of record CAWYQG010000390.1, on the reverse strand, counting down.
GCGTAGAATTTAGGAAGGATCAACCTCTTACTTGCCCCTGTTGTACGCTACTGGCAGTAGCCAGAAACTTTTATATAACATAATTTAGTATGGTGTACGGTACCTACACTTCCTGCAAAGTATGATAAGGATACGTCAAATAGTTTTTAAGTATTGGGCAAAAATCGTTTTTAAATTTTTAAATAAAACACCCTGTAGCTCAGTAAGAAGCCATATTTTATCTAAGTGATTTGCGTGAAATCGTCATATTCTGAGCCCAGGATACTCCAGTTAAAATATTTCCAATTACTAATAAATCAGCTAATATGTCAGCTCGTAAACGGTTTTCAAAGAAATTATAAAAAATTTTGAAATTTTAAAATAATTTTTATATAAAACTACTTATATAAAAACTTGAAACAAAAAACAAATATTAATTTTAATTGGAAGTACCCTACTAAAAAAAATATTTTTAAATAATGTATTTCAATATAAAACAAACAACAAAATACAGTAAGTTATAAATATATTAAACCAAATGTACAAAATTATAATTAATATGTCTCATTTTAATTAAGAAAATAAGTATTAGAAAATTCTTGTAATTTTTTATTTTAAAATTAATATTTTATATTTTTATTTCTTCTGCATTACATAATTTACAGAATGAAATTTTATCATGAACATAAATATCGTAATAATTTTAATTTTTTCGTTATTATTTTCTTCAGATGAATTTGACCATAATAATCGTGGTCGCTGTTTATTTATATTTTGAAGTAAAAACATCAAATATAAACGGAAATATCTTATACACAAAATAATATATGAAAATTTTAATAAAAACTAAAAAAGTATTTTAATTTAGGTAGAACATTTTAAAATGATATATAACTTTTTTATCTGTTGTTAAAAATATCAGTATTTATTTTAAAATATTTCTATACATGTTTTACAAATAATACTCCTATATTCCAAATAATGCAGATAAATAAAATCTATTCTTTATTCCACAAAAAATAAATATTGCTACGCCACTGCCTGAGATAAACCAATATTTTGTCCGCGGAGTGGGAGAGAACAGTGTTTGTAGTTCGCCCTGATTAGCTAAGTTTTTTGATTTTTTTTTTATTTGAATTTCATATTAGACTAATATTAGAATCTAAAACAAGTAGAAATTGAGAAAACATTTTCGAAATTAAATATGGTGCGTTCAGTAAAAATATGCTGTTACCATTGTTATTTTTTTTTGTTTGTTCATTAACATTACATTCATCTGGCCAACTGGATTCATGACACACCTTTCTAAGTTAACCTCTAACACTATTAAATACGTTAAACTTTTTATAAGAAGCTTTTTTTGGTGGAAAATTTAATTTTAATCATGAATAGTTATATGCAACATTGTCATAAACTAAGTTCAGATTCGTCATCTAGGGGCTTTATGAAGGATTTTTATACACAAATTTGTGTTTTTTCGCTAATGTTACAGAGACACCGTACCAAACGCTATACCACTTTTTCCTTGCAGTCAAAGTGGTAATAAAACGACCTTGAATTCTGTACTAATATTTATTAATAATCGAACAATGATGAAAGAAGGGATGATTGCGGTAGAATTAATGTTGTAATTAATTAATTAATTAATTAATGTTAAATTAATTAATTGATATGAATCTTGTGTTGAATTGTTGATAAGTTTCAGTTTTTTTCGAGAATGGTGACTTATGACGACGGAATATGTAATGTATATCTATTGATAGAGAGTAGATGTTTATTTGGTGGTAGTACGAAATACGATTAGTGTATGATGAGTGTGAAATTGCGAAAAAAATGTTGTAGCAAAAGTTACGGTGGTAGTCAATTAAGATGGTTCGGAGACATGTTGAGCAAATGCGTCTAATGAAGGTTTGCTATTAAAAATGATTTATTAGAATGATTTTGATGGTATACGTGTTTGCCCAGTGGATCAGTCCGATGAGTAGTTGGAGTGGTGGTATAATTGAGAAAGTGGCTTGCGTGAGCGAAAGTTTCCAAGTGCAGTAGTAATAAAAGAGAGCATGTATGAGAGAGGCATTATGAATGTGGATGAAATTGTGAAAGTTGCTTGTGCTGGATAGGAATATGTTTGGAGGCGACTGATTTCTCGGGATGATAAAAAGAGTTTGTGCCACACCTTTTTGGGTACATGGCGTGATTATGTATGTATGTATGTGTTTATGTGAAATTAATAGATGAGAAAATGTTTCTAGCGAAGTCACCCCGTTTGAGTTTTGGTGTGCCTACGTTGATGTGTGGTAGTGAATGTTGGATTTCTAATTTGTCCTAGTTTAAATTTAAAAAAATTTATTGTGGCTGATAAAATTTTCCTCAAAGTTTCTCCTAGTGCCCACATAAATTAATTATAATATTATTAAAATACAGTGTTGTCAACTTTCCGAGAAATGTCAAAGTGGTCTATATATGGGTTTACCCATATACTTCTAATCCTGTTTTTATCTAATTTCACACACTCATCATACACTAAACTATCTATTTCCTAACCTCAAATGAATCAATAATATAATATATGACTATATTTTCACCTACATACGTAACAACATACTACTCGTATATACGTACACTGTAAATAATCAGTATAAATTTACATTAATAATCATACCAATTTTACTAGGTATATTCTTTACTGAAATTTTATAATTTTTTGGTGAATTCTTGGTAACAATTTACTCGTATTTATCCGATTTTAATGAAATTTTACAGAAAATACTTTTAGCGCCTATAATATATTATATATTAGCAAAATACAATGTTGCCAACTTTCGGCAAAAAAATTTTTTATTCTTATTTTTTATCATTTACGTGAAATGTCAAAGTGGTCTTCTAATATTGTTTTATATATAATGAGTTCTAAAAGATCTATTTACTATTGTGACATGTATTCTATTTGTGTCTTATAACTTTCGAAATTCTCTGAAAAGTATAGAAACAATATAAGTATGAAATATTCTGTACTCGACGATAAATCTCTAGTTCATTTCACACTTAAATCCGAAGATTGAATTCTACGAGTTTGCTTCAAGTTTGCTTCTGACATAGTAATTTCCTTGTTGAAAATTTATGGAGATTTATATTTATAATCAACATATATACCTACACTGTAAAATTTTTATGTAAATTTACATATTCTATATGACACTAGAATATTTGTAGTCAAAAGTTATAAAATAGGTAACTCAGATTTAACTTTTGCGAGCGAATTTCCAATTTGAATTTGAAGTCATAACAAGATTAGAAGTGTATATGGGTAAACCCATATATAGGCTACTTTGACATTTCTCGGAAAGTTGGTAATAGAATATTTTTATATTAAAATTATAATTTATGTAGGCACTAGGAGAAACTTTTCGGAAAATTTCAGCAAAATCGCATAAATAATGTAGCCACAATGAAATTAAAAAAAAATTTTGGAATTTTTGTCTCGATAATCCGCCTACACTGTATTTTGTTAAAATTACATAATTTATTTAGGCACTAGGAGAATCTTTTATAAAAATTTGATTAATGAATTTTTTTAAATTTTAGTAATTTTTTTCTCAGAAAGTTGACAACACTGTATTTTGTTAAAATTACATAAATTATATGAATACTAGGAGAATCGTTTGTGAAAATTTGAGTAAAATCGGTTAAATAACATGGCCATAATAAATTTATAAAAATTTTAGTAATTTTTTTCTCGGAAAGTTGGCAACACTGGATATTAATAAAATTATATAATTAATGGGAGCATTAGGAATTTTTTTTCTGAAAATTTGATCAAACTCGGATAAATAATATAGCCACAATAAATTTTTAAAAACTTGAGTAATTTTTTTCTCGGAAAGTTGGCATGACTGGAAAAAAATAGAACATATCTTGGGTACCAGACAAATTTGTCCTAAAAATTTCATTAAAATTGGTTGAACCCCGTCTACTAGGAGTTGCGATCACAAAATTTTGACTGACGACCGAGCGAGCTGACGACGCACATCCATACAAATTTTATATTTTTTCAACAGTGATAAGTACAGTCCGTATATTTTTTTTGTTTATCAAATCAGCTTTAGATATTTCCACCGAAAGCAAAATAATATTTGTATATCTTCTTCCAACAAGCGAATTTATTTAACGAGTGCTGACAGAAAAAGGCAAATCTCCGAACAAACTCAAAACGTTTTTTTATACTGTCAAAAAAATAGTGAAATTTTAAAAAAAAAAATTAGCAAAATGTTACTATAAACAAGATTAAAAGTATATGGGTAAACCCATATATAGACAACTTTGCTATTTCTCGGAAAGTTGGCAACACTGTCCTTTAATAATATTTTTTAATAAAATACGTTATTTCTCACTTAAAAATTATAACATGATTTTTAACGTCAATAGTTTATGTAATTTTTTGTTTACCAACTCATGTGGGTGAATGATTACAGTTATTATTCTATTATTCTATTATTTCTATATTTATAGGTTAGAAACATTACATTGAGTATTACAATAACTTACTTGTACATATACTCTAATGGCATAAAAATATCGTATTTTTTTTAAATACATATAAATAAATATAATTAGCTTTAAAAAAAAATTAATATATGAAATATTGAAACTCGTGAAAAGAATATATGAAATTGAGATATAAAAATGATGAAATTACATTTTGTATTTATTCATCGTTCAGAAGGTGCATTTAGCTACAATTTAATATATAACAACATAAGATTCAGGCATTTTTCCGTATGAAAATTCAATTTCAATCAACAAGCAAGGGTTGCTTAATTAATTCAATTGAAATATTTATTATTTATTTGTATTAGTGCGATTGAAAAATAAGTTGTATAAATTATTTATTAATATATTGTTTGTAAATATTTAATTAATTAATGGCGTTGTATTAATTAATTAAATATTAATTCTGTATTAAATAATGTTACTGAGTAAACATTATTTTAATATAACAATAATACACATCTACTCAGCGTTTCGAAGTGCGCGCCCAATTGCTCGAGAATCGAACGAGTTCGAGCGACCGACGACCGAGTCGAATCACGCCGTGGACGTTCCTGGCGAGTGATGTGGGTTTTAATGACGCATTAGCGTGGTCGTATTATAATATAAATATTTTTTTACATTTACTTACTATAGTAATTGCTTTTATTTTGTGTAATCCTACAAGGGATCATTTTTATAAAATTCAGTTTCAAAAGGTAAGTAGAATGCAGAAAATTTTTACGGCGCAGACTCACATAACATGTCTGAATGTGGAATAATGCTATTCATTTCCTCAAAGCTTTGTTTTCGATCGATATCAAAGAATGGTATGTGCAATGTTTAGTCTCACGAATTGCTCATATGTTTGTGTGTAAGAAAAGTATTCCGCGTGTGTGGTGAGTTACTGTCTCGTTCAATGTTTACATTCGTTGCAAAACTGCATTACCAGACATGTTCTGCTGTTAAATGTGTCTCGGTGCACGCAGGTGCGTACGCAGCCGTACTAATAATTTTAACTGGACTTGCTCAGCTCCAACAAACGCGCGATTCTGTCAAAAGTATTCAGAATATATTGTTAATTATCAAAAGTGTCATGTTTTATGCTAATTCAATAATTACATGTAATTTTCACAATCATCTACTCTTGCATGTATTCTTTGATATAGGAAGCCATGTCAGCTCGGTTATAGGTCTGGCTCGCGCCATATATATATATATATATATATATATATATATATATATATATATATATATATATCAGTGACATGTATGCTAGTGATTGCAATTTATTTTTTTATTACATTTCTAAATTGTTTCCATTGTTTCACTATTGTTATTCAAATATATATTTGTGGGTGGTCGATTTAATCAGTTTGGGGTTGAGGGACGAATTTGACTTTATTTATTTATTTTATACTAGTGTGTTATGTTTACGTACTCTGTACTTACATTAAATTTAATAACGTACAAGTTACAGTACAATGATTTGTATGCAATTTGATTACATAAATTCATTTCGAACGAATAATGTATAATAGAGATTTAATTTATTTATATGAGTAGTAAAAATCTTCTAACCTAACATTAAGAAAATACTTTTTGCTGAGTTGCGCTGTTTTGGAGCTAAGTATAATTTGTAGAATTATGTGTGTATTAGCTCAATTAGCAGCAGCAGGACCAGTTGGTGTTGCAGTAGCGGCAGCAATTGTCTCAGCTAAGAAACGAAGACGACGTCACTCGTTTGAAATAAATCCTTCAGTACGAGAACGACAGCGAAATAGATTATTAAGAAAATTACATGTAAGTTGCTTGCTTGTCAGATGATGATGATACACATTTGCGATAAATTTTTATTTGACTTGATTTTTATATTGAAACTATTATTATTATGATTTTAGCAAATAATTGATGAATTTGCAACACGGGTTGGACAGCAAGCTGTAGTTCTTGTAGCGACGCCTGGAAAACCAAATACAAGTTACAAAGTATTCGGTGCAAAGCCGTTACAAGACGTAGTAAAAAATTTAAGAAGTAAGGTTATGGAAGAATTAGAAAGTGCTTTAGCACAACAAGCACCATCTCCTGTACAAGATGATCCGTCATTATTTGAATTACCACCATTAATTATTGATGGAATACCTACACCTGTTGAAAAAATGACGGAAGCTCAGCTTAGAGCATTTATACCTTTAATGTTAAAATATTCAACAGGTAGGTAGTAGTTTGCTATACATATATATATTTGGTTTGGTTGGTGGTTAGTGTTGCTGTTGCGCGTCTTGTACAGTGGTATGCGTTTTAGGACGAGGTAAACCTGGTTGGGGCAGAGATTCAACTCGACCGCCGTGGTGGCCGAAGGAGTTACCGTGGGCGAATGTCCGTACGGATGCCCGATCGGATGAGGAGAAGCAAAAGGTAAAAGGGGCGACCACCGCCCACACATCTGGTGAATATTTGTTCTGTATGACATGTTTGCACGTCTCTCCGTTGCAGATATCGTGGACACATGCCCTACGACTGATCGTGATTAACTGCTACAAGTATCATGGACGGGAGGACCTGCTGCCGGCATTCACCGACGATGATGAGAAGGTGAACGCATCGGGGGGAGCGACTAATTCAAATGTCAGTAGCACTGTCGGCGTCTTAAAAATGCATACGTCAGGAAATGGAAGTAGTACCCATAAAATACAGATCCAAGCTAGCGGTTCGCCACAGATAATAGCGGCTTCACCGGGCGCCTACGCCGCAGATTTGCCTAGACCATGCCGGCTATAACTCAGATGTTGATGTTCGTAGTTGCATTACTTATGTATCTATATTCGTATTACATATATCTAAATATTTTTTTTTATTTTATTTTTTTTCTCTCGTTTCGTTTACGCGACAATGTTCAATGTTGTGTGTTTGTTTGTATTATATACATTATTTTATACATTTACATATTTATTTATAATTTCATTCAATTGATTTGTGGTAGAGTGCACAGTTACGCACAACTACTTATATTTTTAGGTCGTTGAATTAAATTTGTTAAAAATTAATACTCGTAAATAACTATGCGCTTGTCTAAATCGTAAATCAATTTTACTAACAATTATCAAATACAATTTTTAATTCAATGACTTGTACATAAAACTTTTTTTTTTATTATTTATTATTATTTTAATTTTGCAAGACACGTAACGATTATGCTAGCTTGGTTTTTGTGTTTCCGTATATATTTTTATTTAGATTTTTTTTATTATTATTATTCAAAATTTGTCTACAATATATTTAATTCGTCGATATTTGCTACAGACATATTGAAAGTTTATATGCATATAGGAATATTAATTCAAATCAATAAATATGTGGACAAGTTTTTGGTTTTGTATTATATATATTTTTTTTACTTGAGTGCTACATATTCTATAAATTTTCTTTGTGAACTTGGGATCTTAACTAATATTTTTATTATATGTTTTTATAATTTTATTTTTATTTTCAGTTGGATTTTATTTTCGGTAAGATCTTTATATTTTATATTTTATTGCATGACATTTATTTAAACTATCAGATAGTTATGATCCCTATTTGTTTTCATTAAATACAAGAAAAAAACATTGTCTTTGTGAATAAAAAAAATATCGTACAATATGTTGATTATACGAATTATAATGAATTTATTTTATAGATAGAAAAAAATACTGCATCTACATACAAATTTTAATGAAAAAAAATGCATTAAACAATTGGAAAAATCAACATGGTTGTATTGGAAGTGCAGATGAATTAAATAAAATATTTTTTCGCAGATGACAACACAATTTGCGCCCGCTGTTTTGCACACAATCACAAATCCGGATGGCACCGTTAGTATAGTACAAGTAGACCCTAATAATCCAATTATAACTTTACCAGACGGCACAACAGCACATGTCCAAGGATTAGCAACGGTAATTTTCTGTTTTCAGTGTGTGTATTTTATTAAATCAAAATCTATTGAATACGTTTTTGAAATTTAATTCTAAAATTGATATTAATTATAATAGGTATAAAATAGAAATTACAAATTGCAGTAATTGAATTTTATAAACTGTAATCTTTAATGATTAATTTAAAAAAAAAAACTATAAATACGTTTCATAATACATCGTTGCTATCTGAACTTGATTTTATTAATCAAGGTTAAATTAAGATTACATAAAATGGAGTCATCGATTGATTTTGTAACTTGTACGTACAACAAGTAAAAATCAGGTTTCCATTTTAAGAAATAAACTATTTTTTAAAAATGTTTTATTTTCAGAAAAATTTATTGTATACAAATTACGTATTTACTTATATTTAATGATATGACAATGTAAATTGATTATATGATATTATAATAATTTGTATCATATTAATTTTCAAAATTGATAGGACTGGTTGTTAAACGTAAGTCAACTTCACCTGTTTCGGAAACAATCGCGTATTCCAATTTTGAAAAATAAAAGCTTATACTGAACATCAGTAAAAAATCTGAATATTAAATAATTAATCGTAACTTGTTAGGCACAAATATTAACATTATGTATATACCTACTAGAAATATTTTCAGATACAAACGAGTCAGGGCGATGGATCTGTGCATACAGTGCAAACAATTGCTGAAGTCTGTGGTCAAGGCGAAGTGGTTGACTTACATTCGATAACAGAAGCAACCTTAAGCCAAGATGGTCAAATCATTCTTACTAGCGAAGATGGCCACGGTAACATTGTTTTTTTCTAATTATCGTTGTTGTGTTTTGTGGCGGCGACTATGATAGATCGATTTTTTGACGATTTTCAGGTTATTTTCAGGTTAATAGAAATTTTGATGTTGTTTGTATGAAAGAAGAAGCTATTAATGAAGAGAACATTGAAGTAGATTTGGAAATTGATACAAATATTAAATTTGAAGAAAGTTTGAAACCAGAATCTTTAGATTTTGAGAATGAAACCGATATAAAACATTGTCAAGGTAGTAGAAATTCGAATGAAATTGATGAATCGATAATGAAAAGAAAATCTCATAAATGTACATTATGTGAAAAATTTTTTACTCGAAGTGATCATTTAAAACGGCATATTCGTATACATACAAATGCGAGACCGTATGAATGTGAAATATGTGAGAAAACTTTTATTACCAGTGGACAATTGAAAGTGCATATTCGTACACATACAAAGGAGAAACCTTATAAATGCGAAATATGTGAGAAAACTTTTACTGAAAGAGGAAACTTGAAACGACATATCCGTTCTCATACAAATGAGAGACCTTATAAATGTGAAATATGTCAGAAAACTTTTATTACCAGTGGACATTTGAAAGTGCATATTCGTACCCATACAAAGGAGAAACCCTATAAATGCGAAATATGTGAGAGAACTTTTACCGAAAATAGAAGCTTAAAAAGACATATCCGTTCTCATGCAAAAGAGAAACTTGATGAATGCGAAATAGAAAACTTTTCCTCAGAGTAGAAATTAAAAAGAAACATATTCGTATTCATAGTGTAACGATTTAATTTTTGTAGTTCCCTTTTTATTAATGATTTTAGTTTTTAAATATAGTTAAGCTTTATTCGGACTGCTCTTTTGCTAGCAAAATCAGTGTTATGTTTTTGCGCAGAACTAGTGGTTCTGAACCGAACTACATGTGAGCTTATATGAATACATTGCGAATGGACGGATTTATGTAGTTTCATTATCAAATTTTGTTTCATCGTAGCCAAAGTCTGACCTGGCGAAGGTTTCTTAACTAAGCTTAATGATCATGCAGCGGTAGTTGATTTAATATGTAATTATCTAATAATGAAGAAAATGAATACATATATAAATGAATACATATATTAAGTAATAATATTTTCTTAACCTAGTACTTCATTGCTAAATCCCAAATTGCAAAATTCTAAATTCTTGTTTTACAGCATTACGTAATGCGATTAACTGTCCTCTTTTTTTCCTTTCCAATAATTTTGAATTTGTACTGTTATAGTTTTCTAGAACGCTCAAACAGATGGGGTACATATCTGAAAGGTAAGTTGTTAAATGCCATACATTACTATAATTATGTTCCGCTAGTGGTTCAATAAAATACTTCGTCGTGTTGATTTAAAGAATATATATCTTTTTTTTATTCATAAAATACGTGGTATCATAAAAATATATGAGTATGTATTTGTTCGTTTTTCTATTGATTTCTGTTCATAAACATTGCTACAAGAATCTGTTAAGTATTTAGAAAAATATTTTTTAAAGCATTTCCAACCGATAATATACTATTAATTCATACCCAGAGAAAAACAGAGTGCTATGCACGTATTGCTAAGATTTTTTATAATAGCAACATTTTATTATGCAATAATATCAGTTTTGTCAATATGAAAATATTAGATATTAGATGCAATTATATATATTTTATATTAAACCTCATAGATTAAATCAAGCTATGTGTATGTTTATAATAGCGAAATTGATATTGACAGAAAATATGAATAATTTTAAATGCTATACCTATATATTCATGGTAAATATCTACAACACATTTTAAAATACAATATTGCTACGAATGTTATGTATGTATATACCTTAATTTGTATTGAACAAAATTATTTCAATAGTTGATATTTAGATCGTAATATTTTCAAATAAGCGTCAACTTACATTTTGATACAAGTCAGTTCTTGTGCATCATTCGACATAAACAGAGAGTTAGTAAAAAATATCTATTAAATATTCAATTAAAGTGGCAGACGAAGAAAGTGAAAATGTTTCAAAACTGTTTTTAAAATTTGTATTATTTGCTATGATGCAAAACGTAATGCTAAAATTGAATAAGTGCAATGATTATCACTTATTTTATTTGCACTTTATCTTTATTAAAAGAAAATGCTATCATATATTTTAACAATAATCAGAAGTTATCTATTTGCAAAGAAATTGATCTTATTATTTGATCTACAAGCTACTTAAAAATATCAGTAATCATTTAGATATTTAGATTTTATTTTCATATTTTTAAATAAAATAGACACGCAGTATAAATAAAAATAATAAAATATTAACATAGTAAAGAATCTTTCAGAACTCATTAAATTAAAATAAAACCGCTTAGGTTGTTTACTTTTTATTTTTTAATTTGATTTCTTCTAATTATAAATTTATAAAAAATTGTCATTCAATGAAGTTACATCATACAAAACGTCATCAATTATTCGTGAAATGATAATTATATTAATTTTACTATTTCAAGTTATTTTATACAATCATACAAAATATACTTATACTATAATTACAATTTAATATAATAACAATGTAACTAATATCAATTTTTACAGAAATAATCGAAGAATAATAATAATGAAAATAAAACTAACTTACAGTGCTTTTAATAAATTTAATGTTTTTTTTTTTCAACAAATTGAAATTTTAGCTCTATTTTCTGCATCAGTATCTAATTTAGGCAGAATTCACACCAAAGCAATAGGCGATACGCAACATGTATTACATGTATTTTAATTGAAAAATATCCGTGTTTATATGATTATACAACTGCAGAATATTGAAAACGTGAGATTAATGAAAAAGCGTGGAATTTAGTTTGAAAGGAAGCAAATATACCGGCAAGCAACATAAAAAGTCGTTCCAGCGTGAATACGAATGAGATGCGATATCGCTTGTTGCCGGTATCTAGTTGCTTGTTGCATATTTTCATCTTCAACCTCTGCGCTAGGACAAATCGTAACACAAACGTCATCATCTGCGTGGCTAACCTCGTTACTGTCGTTTTCGTGTCGAGCTAAAGCAAGAATACGATCTTCTTCAGCAACAGCTACCTGACATCCAGCCTGACCGACGATATCGTACGTGCTACTTTTTGCTTTATCGTCGCCATCGTGCTGATTACTCTCATAGTAAACTGCGGCTAGATTCGGTATACTACGACCACCATATTTAGATAGCCATATGGATGATTGCACGTGCTGGGCTTCCTCTTCGTACAGCGCTGACGGAATCAGATGATGTTTGTCAATAGCGATTGGTTTTACGTGGTACGTTGTGTTCTTGAGCCACGGAATTACGGATAGCGATACCGGTCCATATATTGTCATATAATCTCCATTCAACATTTTTACACATTAGAGCATTTTAACTAAACTTCAAAAAAAAAACAACCAAATCGTGGTTCGTTGTGACTGATAGTACAACTATCCATATGTCACGATCCTTCGGCCGCGCCAATGTAACAAACTGTAAGTTTTTCTAAAACGATTTCGGCCTGGCCGAGCGGAAATATAGATTGCACATACGTGGTTGATTTCTTGAAGTTTTTAATAAAAAGAACACGAGAACAATTTAAACGATAATTTTATTAAATAATAAATAAAATTAATTAACAACTGATTTTACAAAATAACTAAAAATTATAACAATATATGGACAGTGTCTGTAGCTTACAATTTAATGTTTTACTTTTGGATGTCTATTCGTAACTTAAATAATTTGATGTTCTTCTCTTGGATATCTATCCGTAGTTAAATTGTTTAGTGTGCTTCTCTTGGATATTTATCCGTAACTAAATTAAACTCATTTAATTTTCGACTAAAGTGGATTCATAAAAATGCAGCATAAACAAAAATCGAATGCAATCGAACTTTGAACGACGACTAAAAATGCTGACAACATGACAAAGTTCGATGCACTCGACAGTCATGGATATGTCAACGTACTAACTTCCTAAATTCTTAAATATCAAATATCCATGACTGTTACAATTATTATTATTATTATGTATTAACTTGTTTGCTATTTTATTAACAATGTAAGTTTAGATTTTAATTTAGAATAATTCGTGTATTCGTATAAAATATTTCTATAAGTTAATTTGAAATTATAGACTTAGGTATTTAATTTGTTAAAAATTTATTAGAAAATTAACAGAAATTTTATGAAAAATTTGTCAAAATTATAAGAATCTTTTCAAAATTTGTTGAAATTTATTGAAAATTGACAAAAATTATAAGAAATTTCCCGAAAAATTGTTAAAATTTTAGTAAAAATTATAAAACAATTTTCAAGAATTGTCAAAAATTCATTGAACTTTCCCTCAAATTTGTTAAAATAGTAGTAAAAATTATCACAATAATAAAACATTTTTCAAGAATTGTCAAAAATTCATTGAAAATTGACAAAATTTCAATTAAAAATTGTCAAAAATTATCAAAATTATAAAACATTTTTCAAGAATTGTCAAAATTTATTAGAAAATTCAAACTTTATGGTTTTAATAAATACAAATATAAATATATTGCGTCAAAAAAAAAAAAAACTAGGTTAGGTTATTATAAAAAGTTATGTAATTAAATAATTAATTAATGAAAAAATTAATTAATACCGTCCCGTTTTTACACGGTTCTTATTTCGAAAATAACAGTTAATTTTACAGTGTAGATAAATATTATTCATAAACAATTTTTTTTTTATATAAAATTATTTCATATAAAATTTCAAAAAAAATTAATACAGTTTTTGTATAGAAAACTAGGTTTTTAACAGTTAATTTTTACAGCAATTAAATTTTACTCATAGCAAGTTTTTTTTTGAGTAAAATACAAATAAAATTAATGCCTTTTTGTACAAAAAGTTTTTTTTTTTATTTTACATACATACATACATACACAATCACGCCATGTACCCAAAAGGGTGTGGCACAAACTCTTATCATCATCCAGAAATCAGTCGCCTCCAAACATTCCTATCCAAACAAGCAACTTTTGCACTTTCATCCACATTCATAATTCCACTCTCATACATTCTCTTCTATTCCTACTACTTGGAAACTTTCTACATTTTTCTCAAAGTTTTTCACAAAATTGTCTGTTTTTCACAAGGTTATTATTGTTTTTCACAAGGTTATGGCTGTTTTTTTTACAAGATTATGAAGTTTTTCACAAGATTATGTCTGTTTTTAACAAGGGTATGACTGTTTTTCACAAGGTTATGACTGTTTTTTACAAGAATATGACTGTTTTTCACAAGGTTATGACTGTTTTTCACAAGGCTATGACTGTTTTTTACAAGATTATGACTGTTTTTTACAAGGTTATGACTGTTTTTCACAAGGTTATGACTGTTTTTCAAAAGATTATGACTGTTTTTAACAAAGTTATGACTGTTTTTCACAAAGTTATGACTGTTTTTTTTACAAGATTATGAATTTTTTCACAAGATTATGTTTGTTTTTCACAAGATTGTCGGTTTTTCACAAGGTTGTGACTGTTTTTCACAAGGTTATGACTGTTTTTTACAAGATTATGACTGTTTTTTCAAGGTTATGTCTGTTTCATCCACATTCATAATTACACTTTCATAGCATGCTCTTCTATTCCTACTACTTGGAATAATAATAAATCTTTTTAACAGCAAACGTTCATTAGACACATTCGCTCAACATGTCCGAACCATCTTAACTGAGTAACAACAACTTTTGCTACAACAATTTTTTTGTTATTTTGCTTTATATAATTCGCTTCATCCACATTCATAATTCCTCTCATACATGCTCTTCTATTCCTACTACTTGGAAACTTTTGCTGCAAGCAAGCCACTTTCTCAATCATACCACTCCAACTACTCATCGGACGTCCACCTACAAACGTATATCATCAAAATCATTTAAATAAATCTTTTTAACTGCAAACGTTCACTAGACATTTACTTAACATGTCCGAACCATCTTAACTGACTAACACCAACTTTTGCTACAACATTTTTTTTTTATTTTATTTTGCTTTATATAATTGTGTTGTATCTTTTTTTTTGTAATTTAAATTGTAGATAAATTTTTTTGATATAAAAATATATCTAATTTTGTATAATAATTATTAATGCCCTTATTCCCCGCATCCATTTTTACCCCACTTTGACTGCAAGAAAAAGTGGTATAGCATTTGGTACGGTGTCTGTAACATTAACAAAAATAAAAAAAATGTATAGAAATCTTTCATAGATGACGAATCTGAACTTCGTTTATAAGTGCGGTGTATGGATGTGCGTCGCTCGTAAGTCAAAATTTTGTGACCGCAACTCCTCCCAGACGGGATTCAACCGATTTTAATAAAATTTTCAAGATAAATTTTGTAATACCCAAAATGGTCATGTGGTTTTGGTTTTTCCAGTAATGCCAACTTTCCGAGAAAAAATTATTAAAGTTTTTAAAAATTCATATTGGCTATGTTATTTATCCGATTTTGATCACATTTTCAGAAAAAAATTCCCTAATGCTCCCATTAATTGTACAATTTTATTAATATCCAATGTTCCAATTTTCTGAAAAAAAAATTACTAGTTTTTAAAAATTTATGGTCATATTATTTAACCGATTTTACTCAAAATTTTTACAAAAGATTTTCCTAGTATTTATATAATTTATGTAATTTTACCAAAATACAGTGTTGCCAACTTTCCAAAAAAAAATTACTAAAATTTAAAAATATTCATTATGGCCACTTTATTTAACCGATTTTAATCAAATTTTCATAAAAGTTTCTCTTAGTGCCTAAATAAATTATGCAATTGCAACAAAATACAGTGTTGCCAACTTATCGAGAAAAAATCACAAAATTTTTTAAAAATTATTTACTCGACATTATTTATTCGATTTTGATTAAATTTTCGCAGAAAAGTTTCTCCTAGTGCCCACATAAATTATAATATTATTAAAATACAGTGTTGTCAACTTTCCGAGAAATGTCAAAGTGGGTTTACCCATATACTTTTAATCTTGTTTATTTAATACAAGATTCAAAAAAAAGGTTTAATAAATATTGTGTATTTAAATTCTTTAATTATATCTTTGAGAAAATCATTTTCCTGATTTTCATTTAGTCTGATTAGATTTTCTAATTAAAATATCACTTTTTATAACATCACGCTAGAAATATCTATTTAGAAAACAAGAATTTTGTAAATTTTTTACTATTTTAAATTGTTGTTCGATTTTTTTTTTGAAAAATAAAAATATAAATAATAATAAATTTTTATTATTTTTTTTATTAATACATACATTCATACATACACAATCACGCCATGTACCCACTTGGGTGTGGCACAAACTCTTTTCATCATCCCGAAATCAGTCGCCTCCAAACAAGCAACTTTTGTTTCATCCACATTCATAATTCTTTTATTTCTACTACTTGGAAACTTTCGCTCACGCAAGCCACTCTCTTAATCATACCACTCCAACTACTCATCGTACTGATCCAGTGGGCAAACGTATACCATCGAAAATCATTCAAATAAATCTTTTTAACAGCAAACGTTCATTAGACGCATTCGCTCAACATGCCCGAACCATCTTAACTGACTAACACCAACTTTTGCTTCAACATTTTTTTCAATTTCACACTCATCATACACTAATTGTATTTCGTACCCGATCTCTTCTATTTACACCCAGCTACCCCACGTAAAAATCTCATTTCGCACAGCAGTCATTTTCCGTTTATGCTTTTGCAACCAAACCCAGAACATTCACTACCCTATACATCGCAACGTAGGCACCAAAACTGCATTGTATATACTCAAACGGGCTTCTTTGGAAACATTTACATTCGTAAATAAAATTTAATATTATTTATGATAATCCGATATCCGGCATTCTAATATGGCTGAATATTTGTTATCCGGCTTTTTAGTCCATTGCATCACTAAAGAAAATATTTCCAAATGGCCATCACGGTTTATAAGACCGTGAGTTCAAATTTCCTAGACGATACATTTTTATTGCAATTTGACCGTGTAAACAACCAATTTTATACTAATTTATATAATATATAACAATGCATAAAATAAAAAATAAGTCAGTGTCATTTAGTTATTTTCAACTTTATTCATGTGTTTCTAATACCAAGTGGACTTCTCAGACTTCGTTGTGATCAGAAGAATGTAAAAATGGCAATACTTGTTTAAAAATAGTCCAAAGATTGCACTACTAGTAATCAAATTACAGTCTTCTTTTCTATCGACATAACAGTTCGATTTGCAAATAGTTTAAACATTAACATATAGATAGCACTACCAGTAATCAAATTACAGTTTTCTTTTTTATCGACAAAATATTTAGATTTGCAATTAATTCAAACATTACCGTATAGATGACACTGTAAGATCATTGTTCGAAATAGTTGGCCAGTTGAATGTTGTGTTATAAATTTTCAAATACATATTGATTTTTATAGTAAGTAAAAAACATTATTCTACATACAACATTTAGATTTGATTTTAAATAATAATCATGTAAAAAAAAAGTGACAAATTATATTTAAAGTAATTGTTTACATTTACGGTCCTGTAGGTAAAGTTCATTCAACTTTATTGACTTTAGCTGCAGAATGATTACTTATCTTTCTATTTTTTTTTTTATTTAAATTTTATTTAAACAAATAGCTAGAACCTAGATCAAGTAGCAATTAAGGCAAAAGTTGTAAAATTAAATACGCAGTTATTTATTCTTCTTCTTATACTAGTAATTTTACACAAAATTCATCTGGCCAACTGGTTTCGTGTCAGATTTTTATATGTTAACCTCTAATACTATCATTTACAATATTTTTATATTTTACTTATTATAAGAAGCTTTTTTTGGTAGAAAATTTAATTTTAATCATGAATAAGTTTATGCACCATTGTCAATTATGTATAAGTGACAAAAATGTATCGTTCACTATACTTGATCTGGATTCAGATGGCAAACGTTTTGTGGATAAATTGGAAGCAATTATGCCAGAAATTGTAAGAATGAAATTATTTGTTTTTCATTGTAATATACATTATTGTTTCAGAATCTTTTACATTTTTTATTTTAGGTGGATTGCAAGATCAAATTACCGAATGGTATTTGTACAATTTGCGCTGTTCGATTGAATGATGCTTATAAATTTATCAAACAATGTATCGATTCTCAAATAATATTAAAACAACATTTAGATGAAACACTTTGTCGATTATGTGCTGGTGGTGATAATATAACATTTAGTTTAACTACAATGGATTCGGATAACGTATTATTATCATACAAATTGGAAACCATTGCATCGGAAATTGTAAGTAAAATACTAGCTTTAATTAGGTCACGAAAAATATTACATGCTTATAAATTGATAAGTAATCATTTATTTATTGTCTCTTGTATAAGTTTTGTGAACAGACAATATTTAACCTAACCTAATTTAGAGTATTTTCAATTTTAATACGTTTGTTGGTTTTGTTTAATTGAAACCTACATATAACAAGTTGTAATTTGAATACATATACATTTACAATAAAAATTACATAAAACAATTATTTTATTAGCTTATTAATTATTATAATATGTTTTCGCTAAACTAAAATTTGTGCCTGCAAGAGCAGTGGGAATAGCTGTTTTAGAGAAATGTATTTGGCTGTGTGTTGCTATTTTAAGGCTGGTAAAAATTTCGTTTTGCGCGGGTTATTTTTAACCATTTGTCACCCCATAACCAAGTTACGTACCCACAAAGCTTATAGTGGGATTTTGATCTCTCAAATAAATCAAATATTACTTAAATATCATAGGGACTAGGTGTTATTAGTAGAAATATATTTTTTTATTAAGCTTCCACTTAAACCGAATATTTTTATTATATGTAATACCTAATTTTAATTTATATTTTTAGCTGAAATGTACTGAGAAGTTATCGGATTGTATTTGTTCAATTTGTTCGGTTCGATTAAATGAAACGTATAAATTTGTGGAAAAATGTTTTAAATCGCAAGAAATTTTAAAGCGATATGCAAAACAACAATCTCCAAATAGTGAAGTTATGAAAAACGAAATTAAAGAAGAGAATATTGATGAAGAATACATTCAACTAGAATTGGAAACTGATAGAAACATTAAAATTGAAGATAGTTTAGAATTAGAAAATAATACAAATTTTGATGCTGTTTGTATGAAAGAAGAAGCTATTAATGAAGAGGACATTGAAGTAAATTTGGAAAATGATACAAATATTAAATTTGAAGAAAGTTTGAAATCAGAATCTTTAGATTTACATTCAGAATTAATAATTAAGGAAGAATATTTGGATTTTGAGAATGAAACCGATATAAAACGTTGTCAAGCTAGTAGAGATTCGAAGAAAAATAATATTTTCAGTCCGAAAGAAAATGATGAATCTGTAAAGAAAATAAAATCTCATAAATGTACTGTAACAGCCACGGCTAAATTATTAGAATTTTGATGATTTAACATTTAACCGGAAGCCGTGTCTGTTAGGCCAAAGACCGCACTGAGGTTGACGCTCTTCGCCGATTTTCAATATTTTACCGATATTGCAAATCGAACGGAAAGTGCCAACCAAAAGTGTTGATTGGCCAGAAATCGACTGTTCACTTGTAAGAAAGGAACTTCAGAAAAAGTCAGTCTGTTTTCTGAAGTTCTTGAGTTCGGTCGACTTTTAGGAATAATTAGATATTCAAAATTAGTTGTAAAAATCTTTGTATTAAATTAACTTAGTTCAAATTATTATTCAAATCTACTTAAATATATATTCACTTTGTATAATAAATTATTTATTTGTTATTTTAATTAAATAAATTAATTTACATTTTTTTGTTAAAAGTTGTCGACGCAATTATTTATAAATTCCCTTTTTGTTTTCAACATCAAAGTTAATTGTGTTATTCGCTGTGTCCAGCAGAGGGGCAGTGCGGTTATACAGGTAAGTATAACATTTGATTATTTAGCTATTTTCCTCTGCGAATAATCTGCACGTATAATCTGGATCTTAATCTGCCAAGATCCAGTTTGTTACACTGGCGCAGTCTTTAGTTCTGATTTTACTATATTGATCGGTAATAATCAGTAAAAAGTGACATTTTGTTACTTTCGAACAACGGCTAGATTGTTGACACAGACTTTTATTTCGCTGATATAACACAATGACTACGACTATGGCAACGACCTCAACTACTACAACCACAACTTTTACAACGACAGGTATTCCTATTTCAAGTATTACGTTACCAAATACAGTAGGTGATTTATCTATAAATATTCCAACTATTTATAATACAGTACCATCCGCTCCTACTATTCCGACATTTGACACATTACCAGTTCGTCCAGTACCAACTCAAGCACACGCAATACCCGGTCCTTCTCGACCATACGCACCATTCTCATATCATTTACCACAAATGATACCGAACATCAACAAACCACCCGCAGGTCCTGAGCGTAGATCTCCAACTCCACAAACTCAAATTTTCCATGATCCAGTAAATATATATGCGTTACGAGACATTGAAACATACTCGGGAGGGCCGGAGCTTGAAGCGTTTTTTGATCACGTAGCAGCGGTTGCTGAAAGTAATCGCTGGACGGAAATACAAGTTGTTACGGCAATAAGATTAAAATTAAGGGGAGATGCACAGACGTATTTTTATGCTTTACCAAACGACAAACGACCGGTGACGTTAAGGGGTATGTGGTTATGGTTGATAAATCTTTTTGATAGGAAAACAGACTCAGTTAGCGCGGAAAAAGAATTTTCAAAATTATTTAGATTAAAAGATGAATCATTAAGAAAATATGCGGTTAGATTAGAAATAGCGGCCGCGAAAATTTACCCGTCGTATGAGGGAAACGATGTTCAAACAATTAGAAACCGTATAAAGCGCGAAAATTTAATGATTAAACAATTTTTAGAAGGATTAGACACGAGACTAGCTAACGAAATTTGTAGGATAAAACAGTTTGAACTTGTTGAAGAAGCTTTGCCGGTAGCTGAAAGTTGTGAAGAAGTTTTAGCGCGACTTTTTAAAGAAACAAAAGCTGACACACACAAATCAAACGTTAGGGCATTGACTGCAGTACAACAAAACAACGGACATAAACAGAACACATTTAACGCGAAACATAAGCGCGCTGACTCGACTAAAAATTATACAATGCGCACAGATCAGCGGTTTCCACAAATGAGAGGTCGTTGTTTTAATTGTGGTAGTACAGATCATCAGTCTAGATTATGCCCTATAGGCAGACAAAAATTTTGTTTTAGTTGTGTTAAACCAGGGCATCACTCTGGTGAAACAAAGTGTCCTTTAAACGGGAAAACTGCCGGGAAAACGACCCAACCTCAGGCAGTGTAATAGAACAAGTTAACGTATCGCGGGTCGAGAATGCAAAAATTGATAAAGTTAAACATGTAATTTTACAGATTAGCAATGATAAGACAAAATTTATTAAATTAAAAATAAATAATGTAATCCATACGTTTTTAGTAGATTCAGGGGCATCTGTGTCCTTAATTAAAAATAGCGTTGTTGCTAAACACAATTTGTGTATTTTACCTGTTGACGACATACTAGTGGATATATCTGGTAATAATTTACATACAGAAGGTGCGATTACCACAAAAATTCAGTTTGATTTTGGAGATATTAGCCATCGTTTTATAGTATGTCCTGAACAGTTAGATTTTCCAACGGATGGATTAATTGGTATCGATTTTTTAAATCAAAATTTTGTAACAACACGGTTTGGCTATAACGAATTTATTTTAAACGATATAACTTTATCAATGTTTGACATTCAAGAAATTAATAACGCTGACGGTGAAATTTGCACGATTAAGGCTAACGACTTGAAACATTTGTTGGAACAAACTCATGACGAGGCATTAAATTTAGTTAGTGAGCCCCAGAACCCAATTAGAAATAAGAGTAGTTCTTTTGTAGTTCGAATTAGTAAAGATTGGCAGATCCCTCCGCGACATACAGCTGTTTGTTCAGCACGATTAGATGCGCGCGCGCCGGAAGGACTGTACGTAGTCGAACCAAGAGATTTAGAAATACCGGGTATTCTGGTGGCTCGTACATTAGTCGATTTCAGCAAGAATTCAGACGCTAATATTTTTGTAGAAATATTAAATGTTGGTATGGAGCCAGTTAGTTTGCAAGCACGGTTACCCATAGCAACAGCTGTTCAAGCTGAAAGCGAACCCGAAACTGTAATTCAAAATTCATGTTCGATAAATAGTTTAAATAAATCTAATTTATTAGCCGAATTACAGTTAAACCATTTGCCTCCGAATGAACGGGAAAAAATTTCAAATTTTTTTATTAGAGTACGCAGATATTTTTAAAGATAAGGACAAGCTACTGGATAAAACCACTTTAGTTAAGCATAGGATTCACACCGAGCATGAGAATCCAGTAGCTCGAGCGCCTTATAGAGTCCCCTTTAGTCGTCGTACGGTTCTGAAAGAGATCGTGGATGATATGTTGAAAAACGATATCATCACGCCCTCTTGTAGTCCGTATTCAGCACCCGTTGTGTTAGTAGAAAAGAAGTCAATTGCAGGCGATAGTTCGTTTAGATTTTGCATCGACTATCGTAATTTAAATAAAATTACTAAAAGAGATTATTTTCCTATTCCAAATTTACAAGATACTTTAGATCAGTTAGGAAAAGCATCTCGATTTACCACACTAGATTTGACAAAGGGTTATTGGCAAGTAGAAGTGGATCCACGCGATCGTGAGAAAACTGCTTTCTCGGTTCCATGGGGTCACTTCGAGTGTAAACGTATGCCATTTGGCATGGTAAACAGTCCTAGCACGTGGCAGCGATTAATGTATACGGTACTGTCAGGATTAACGGTTACTCATTGCTTTGTTTATTTAGATGACATTATTTGTTTTAGCGTGGATGATCTTGAGTTACATATTAATAAATTAAAGTTAATATTTGATCGTTTACGTGCCGCGAATCTTACGCTGAATCCGCGAAAATGTAAGTTTATGCAAGCTGAAACTAAATATCTAGGTCATATAGTAAGCAAGGACGGTGTGAAACCCGATCCAGACAAGGTTATAGTAGTAAATGAGTTTCCGGTACCACGCGATATTACAGACGTACGGTCATTTTTGGGTTTAGTTGGATTTTATAGACGATTTATTCCAAATTTTGCAAATATAGCGGTACCGTTAACAAATTTAACAAAAAAGCAGGTTAAATTTAAATGGTGTGATTCCGCTAATTCAGCGTTTAAAACATTACGTCACTGTCTTACGGAATCACCTATTCTCAAGTATCCCGACTTTGATAAGCCATTTGTACTCTGTACTGATGCGTCAGCATTCGCGATAAGCGCGATTCTTTGCCAAGTTTACGATGAGCACGAAATGCCGGTTGCGTATGCAAGTCGTCAGCTGAGCAAGGCCGAGCGAAATTATTGCACTACTGAACGTGAATGTTTAGCATTAGTATGGGGTATAAAACATTTTCGCTGTTACTTGTACGGACGTAAATTTTCGGCAATTCTAGACCATCAGCCATTAAAATGGCTAATGAAAATGTCAGAACCAACGAATAGATTAATGCGCTGGTCTCTGATGCTATCAGAGTATGATTTTGATATTCGTTATCGGCCGGGAAAGATACATACAAACGCTGATGCATTGTCTCGAATAAAACCTGTAAGAGTACTGTTTCATAAAAATTATGAACCAATTATATGGGATCGTAAAGAAGTTTACAGAGCCCAACGGGAAGATGAAAATTTAAATAAAATTATTGGTAATATCAACTCGGATACAGTGTTTTATTTGGACGATGACGGATTGTTGTATCGACGCTCGGACGATGACAGATATGAAGATAAGTTAGTAGCACCGAAATATTTACACTCTCACATCTTACAGGCTTGCCATGATTCCCCTATGTCAGGACATATAGGGTTCGATAAAACAATTGAAAAAGTTAGCTCTCGGTTTTATTGGAAAAATTTAAGAACGGATGTAAAAAGCTACATTAGAAAATGTCATTCATGTTCGCAACGTAAAACTCCATCTCATTTACGTCCTGCTCCTCTCCAAAAAATTCAACAACCTACTCGACCGTTTCAGCGTATTGCGATGGATGTGGTTGGGCCACTAGTAACGACAGACGACGGTAATAAATATATATTAACCGTACAAGACGCTGCAACTCGTTACTTAGAGGCTTTTCCAATGAAAAATCAATTAGCTGAAACGGTAGCGAAAACTTTTATTAAAAATATAATTTTAAGACACGGTACACCTAGACAGTTACTGACAGATTTAGGAACCAACTTTGTTTCTAAATTAATGACAGAAGTATGCAGAATATTAAACATCGACAAACTGCATACGACAGCATACCGACCTCAGACAAACGGTAGCCTTGAGCGTACTCACCGTACGTTGAAAGATATGCTATCACATTACATAAATGCAGAACATAGAGATTGGGATGAATGGCTGCCATTTGCTGTCTCAGCATTTTGTACCACAACTCATTCCATGTTAGGGGATAGTCCATTCTTTCTTCTGTACGGCCGGGACGTTGAACTACCATTTGACGAGATACTGCGACCTTTAAAAACACGTTACGATGTTGATAACAATTATGCGGCGGAATTCATGCAAAGATTAAAGATTGCTCATCGGAATGCACGAGAGCATCTAAACAAAACAATAGATAGGATGCACAAGGTCTTTAATCGTAAAACGAAAGATATCACATTTCAATTAGGTGACCGTGTGTATTTGTATACGCCTACGGTTAAAGTCGGCGTAAGTGCTAAGTTGGCAAAACATTGGACAGGACCGTACCGCATAATTGATATTAAAAACGTTAATGCTGTTATTAAAGAAATTTTTGGTCGTAAAACAATGAAAGTGCACGTTAATCGACTTAAACATTGTTATCTAACAATGGCGGAGCTGGAGGATCTTGCCGTTGAGCCAAAAATTGACTGTGTCAAAAACAAACGTGCAGATGATAATATGGGAATAGGCCCTATAATGGTACCCATATTATCGGAAGTAGTATTAAATGATAATCAATTTATTCAGGATAACGTAGATAATAATAATATAATAAATGTTTCAATTACAGAGCCAGATCACATTGTTAACGTAAGAGCCGCGAGCCCAAACGTTCAGGATAACGAAGATTCCGTATTCGGGGAACAACACGATCCATCGACGACGGAAGCTACAGAAATCGATCACCAACTTGAAATTTCAAGAAAAAGATATCAAACCCGAAGTCGCGGATCCGTCCCTGACTTGCCGTGGATTAGAAACGAAAGAATTTGAAGCATTTGCTTTCGTTGCATTTGTTATATTATTATATAAGCATTTAGTATCTTAGTATTATATTTTATTAGTTTAATTGTAATATATTTTATATCTTGATAAAATGATGAAATTTATTTGTATGCTTTTGTGTGTTTTTAGTGGAATAATTGATAAGGGATGGACTGACGTAATAGGGTACG
>CAWYQG010000389.1:0-43975 GCA_963966155.1 Clivina fossor | reverse complement strand
TGACGATTTTTTGCTTTTTCGCTTCGCTGGTTTAATGAGAAATCGGATTTTTTGAAAAAGTTCAATATCTCCAGTAGTTTTAAGTTGGCGAGCCAAAAACGTACAAATGCTTGTAAATTCGAGTTTTTAAGCAGAAATTGACGATTTTTTGCTTTTTCGCTTCGCTGGTTTAATGAGAAATCGGATTTTTTGACAAAGTTCAATATCTCCAGTAGTTTTTAAGTTGGCGAGCCAAAAACGTACAAATGCTTGTAAATTCGCGTTTTTAAGCAGAAATTGACGATTTCTTGCTTTTTCGCTTCGCTGGTTTAATGAGAAATCGGATTTTTTGAAAAAGTTCAATATCTCCAGTAGTTTTTAAGTTGGCGAGCCAAAAACGTACAAATGCTTGTAAATTCGCGTTTTTAAGCAGAAATTGACGATTTCTTGCTTTTTCGCTTCGCTGGTTTAATGAGAAATCGGATTTTTTGAAAAAGTTCAATATCTCCAGTAGTTTTTAAGTTGGCGAGCCAAAAACGTACAAATGCTTGTAAATTCGCGTTTTTAAGCAGAAATTGACGATTTCTTGCTTTTTCGCTTCGCTGGTTTAATAAGAAATCGGATTTTTTGAAAAAGTTCAATATCTCCAGTAGTTTTTAAGTTGGCGAGCCAAAAACGTACAAATGTTTCTAAATTCGCGTTTTTAAGCAGAAATTTACGATTTCTTGCTTTTTCGCTTCGCTGGTTTAATGAGAAATCGGATTTTTTGAAAAAGTTCAATATCTCCAGTAGTTTTTAAGTTGGCGAGCCAAAAACTTATAAATGCTTGTAAATTCGCGTTTTTAAGCAGAAATTGACGATTTCTTGCTTTTTCGCTTCGCTGGTTTAATGAGAAATCGGATTTTTTGAAAAAGTTCAATATCTCCAGTAGTTTTTAAGTTGGCGAGCCAAAAACGTATAAATGCTTGTAAATTCGCGTTTTTAAGCAGAAATTGACGATTTTTTGCTTTTTCGCTTCGCTGGTTTAAGGAGAAATCGGAATTTTTGAAAAAGTTCAATATCTCCAGTAGTTTTTAAGTTGGCGAGCCAAAAACGTACAAATGCTTGTAAATTCGCGTTTTTAAGCAGAAATTGACGATTTCTTGCTTTTTTGCTTCGCTGGTTTAATGAGAAATCGGATTTTTTGAAAAAGTTCAATATCTCCAGTAGTTTTTAAGTTGGCGAGCCAAAAACGTATAAATGCTTGTAAATTCGCGTTTTTAAGCAGAAATTGACGATTTCTTGCTTTTTCGCTTCGCTGGTTTAATGAGAAATCGGATTTTTTGAAAAGTTCAATATCTCCAGTAGTTTTTAAGTTGGCGAGCCAAAAACGTACAAATGCTTGTAAATTCGCGTTTTTAAGCAGAAATTGACGATTTCTTGCTTTTTCGCTTCGCTGGTTTAATGAGAAATCGGATTTTTTGAAAAAGTTCAATATCTCCAGTAGTTTTTAAGTTGGCGAGCCAAAAACGTACAAATGCTTGTAAATTCGCGTTTTAAGCAGAAATTGACGATTTCTTGCTTTTTCGCTTCGCTGGTTTAATGAGAAATCGGATTTTTTGAAAAAGTTCAATATCTCCAGTAGTTTTTAAGTTGGCGAGCCAAAAACGTACAAATGCTTGTAAATTCGCGTTTTTAAGCAGAAATTGACGATTTCTTGCTTTTTCGCTTCGCTGGTTTAATGAGAAATCGGATTTTTTGAAAAAGTTCAATATCTCCAGTAGTTTTTAAGTTGGCGAGCCAAAAACGTATAAATGCTTGTAAATTCGCGTTTTTAAGCAGAAATTGACGATTTCTTGTTTTTTCGCTTCGCTGGTTTAATGAGAAATCGGATTTTTTGAAAAAGTTCAATATCTCCAGTAGTTTTTAAGTTGGCGAGCCAAAAACGTACAAATGCTTGTAAATTCGCGTTTTTAAGCTGAAATTGACGATTTCTTGCTTTTTCGCATCGCTGGTTTAATGAGAAATCGGATTTTTGAAAAAGTTCAATATCTCCAGTAGTTTTTAAGTTGGCGAGCCAAAAACGTACAAATGCTTGTAAATTCGCGTTTTTAAGCAGAAATTGACGATTTTTTGCTTTTTCGCTTCGCTGGTTTAATGAGAAATCGGATTTTTTTAAAAAGTTCAATATCTCCAGTAGTTTTTAAGTTGGCGAGCCAAAAACGTATAAATGCTTGTAAATTCGAGTTTTTAAGCAGAAATTGACGATTTCTTGCTTTTTCGCTTCGCTGGTTTAATGAGAAATCGGATTTTTTGAAAAAGTTCAATATCTCCAGTAGTTTTTAAGTTGGCGAGCCAAAAACGTATAAATGCTTGTAAATTCCCGTTTTTAAGCAGAAATTGACGATTTCTTGCTTTTTCGCTTCGCTGGTTTAATGAGAAATCGGATTTTTTGAAAAAGTTCAATATCTCCAGTAGTTTTTAAGTTGGCGAGCCAAAAACGTACAAATGCTTGTAAATTCGCGTTTTTAAGCAGAAATTGACGATTTCTTGCTTTTTCGCTTCGCTGGTTTAATGAGAAATCGGATTTTATGAAAAAGTTCAATATCTCCAGTAGTTTTTAAGTTGGCGAGCCAAAAACGTACTAATGCTTGTAAATTCGCGTTTTTAAGCAGAAATTGACGATTTCTTGCTTTTTCGCTTCGCTGGTTTAATGAGAAATCGGATTTTTTGAAAAAGTTTAATATCTCCAGTAGTTTTTAAGTTGGCGAGCCAAAAACGTACAAATGCTTGTAAATTCGCGTTTTTAAGCAGAAATTGACGATTTCTTGCTTTTTCGCTTCGCTGGTTTAATGAGAAATCGGATTTTTTGAAAAAGTTCAATATCTCCAGTAGTTTTTAAGTTGGCGAGCCAAAAACGTATAAATGCTTGTAAATTCGCGTTTTTAAGCAGAAATTGACGATTTCTTGCTTTTTCGCTTCGCTGGTTTAATGAGAAATCGGATTTTTTGAAAAAGTTCAATATCTCCAGTAGTTTTTAAGTTGGCGAGCCAAAAAGGTATAAATGCTTGTAAATTCGCGTTTTTAAGCAGAAATTGACGATTTCTTGCTTTTTCGCTTCGCTGGTTTAATGAGAAATCGGATTTTTTGAAAAAGTTCAATATCTCCAGTAGTTTTTAAGTTGGCGAGCCAAAAACGTACAAATGCTTGTAAATTCGCGTTTTTAAGCAGAAATTGACGATTTCTTGCTTTTTCGCTTTGCTGGTTTAATGAGAAATCGAATTTTTTGAAAAAGTTCAATATCTCAAGTAGTTTTTAAGTTGGCGAGCCAAAAACGTACAAATGCTTGTAAATTCGCGTTTTTAAGCAGAAATTGACGATTTCTTGCTTTTTCGCTTCGCTGGTTTAATGAGAAATCAGATTTTTTGAAAAAGTTCAATATCTTCAGTAGTTTTTAAGTTGGCGAGCCAAAAACGTACAAATGCTTGTAAATTCGCGTTTTTAAGCAGAAATTGACGATTTCTTGCTTTTTCGCTTCGCTGGTTTAATGAGAAATCGGATTTTTGAAAAAGTTCAATATCTCCAGTAGTTTTTAAGTTGGCGAGCCAAAAACGTATAAATGTTTGTAATTCGCGTTTTTAAGCAGAAATTGACGATATCTTGCTTTTTCGCTTAGCTGGTTTAATGAGAAATCGGATTTTTTGAAAAAGTTCAATATCTCCAGTAGTTTTTAAGTTGGCGAGCCAAAAACGTATAAATGCTTGTAAATTCGCGTTTTTAAGCAGAAATTGACGATTTCTTGCTTTTTCGCTTCGCTGGTTTAATGAGAAATCGGATTTTTTGAAAAAGTTCAATATCTCCAGTAGTTTTTAAGTTGGCGAGCCAAAAACGTACAAATGCTTGTAAATTCGCGTTTTTAAGCAGAAATTGACGATTTCTTGCTTTTTCGCTTCGCTGGTTTAATGAGAAATCGGATTTTTTGAAAAAGTTCAATATCTCCAGTAGTTTTTAAGTTGGCGAGCCAAAAACGTATAATTGCTTGTAAATTCGCGTTTTTAAGCAGAAATTGACGATTTCTTGCTTTTTTCGCTTCGCTGGTTTAATGAGAAATCGGATTTTTTGAAAAAGTTCAATATCTCCAGTAGTTTTTAAGTTGGCGAGCCAAAAACAAACAAATGCTTGTAAATTCGCGTTTTTAAGCAGAAATTGACGATTTCTTGCTTTTTCGCTTCGCTGGTTTAATGAGAAATCGGATTTTTTGAAAAAGTTCAATATCTCCAGTAGTTTTTAAGTTGGCGAGCCAAAAACGTACAAATGCTTGTAAATTCGCGTTTTTTAAGCAGAAATTGACGATTTCTTGCTTTTTCGCTTCGCTGGTTTAATGAGAAATCGGATTTTTTGAAAAAGTTCAATATCTCCAGTAGTTTTTAAGTTGGCGAGCCAAAAACGTACAAATGCTTGTAAATTCGCGTTTTTAAGCAGAAATTGACGATTTCTTGCTTTTTCGCTTCGCTGGTTTAATGAGAAATCGGATTTTTTGAAAAAGTTCAATATCTCCAGTAGTTTTTAAGTTGGCGAGCCAAAAACGTATAAATGCTTGTAAATTCGCGTTTTTAAGCAGAAATTGACGATTTCTTGCTTTTTCGCTTCGCTGGTTTAATGAGAAATCGGATTTTTGAAAAAGTTTTATATCTCCAGTAGTTTTTAAGTTGGCGAGCCAAAAACGTATAAATGCTTGTAAATTCGCGTTTTTAAGCAGAAATTGACGATTTCTTGCTTTTTCGCTTCGCTGGTTTAATGAGAAATCGGATTTTTTGAAAAAGTTCAATATCTCCAGTAGTTTTTAAGTTGGCGAACCAAAAACGTACAAATGCTTGTAAATTCGCGTTTTAAGCAGAAATTGACAATTTCTTGCTTTTTCGCTTCGCTGGTTTAATGAGAAATCGGATTTTTTGAAAAAGTTCAATATCTCCAGTAGTTTTTAAGTTGGCGAGCCAAAAACGTATAAATGCTTGTAAATTCGCGTTTTTAAGCAGAAATTGACGATTTCTTGCTTTTTCGCTTCGCTGGTTTAATGAGAAATCGGATTTTTTGAAAAAGTTCAATATCTCCAGTAGTTTTTAAGTTGGCGAGCCAAAAACGTACAAATGCTTGTAAATTCGCGTTTTTAAGCAAAAATTGACGATTTCTTGCTTTTTCGCTTCGCTGGTTTAATGAGAAATCGGATTTTTTGAAAAAGTTCAATATCTCCAGTAGTTTTTAAGTTGGCGAACCAGAAACGTACAAATGCTTGTAAATTCGCGTTTTTAAGCAGAAATTGACGATTTCTTGATTTTTCGCTTCGCTGGTTTAATGAGAAATCGGATTTTTTGAAAAAGTTCAATATCTCCAGTAGTTTTTAAGTTGGCGAGCCAAAAACGTACAAATGCTTGTAAATTCGCGTTTTTAAGCAGAAATTGACGATTTCTTGCTTTTTCGCTTCGCTGGTTTAATGAGAAATCGAATTTTTGAAAAAGTTCAATATCTCCAGTAGTTTTTAAGTTGGCGAGCCAAAAACGTATAAATGCTTGTAAATTCGCGTTTTTAAGCAGAAATTGACGATTTCTTGCTTTTTCGCTTCGCTGGTTTAATGAGAAATCGGATTTTATGAAAAACTTCAATATCTCCAGTAGTTTTTAAGTTGGCGAGCCAAAAACGTACAAATGCTTGTAAATTCGCGTTTTTAAGCAGAAATTGACGATTTCTTGCTTTTTCGCTTCGCTGGTTTAATGAGAAATCGGATTTTTTGAAAAAGTTCAATATCTCCAGTAGTTTTTAAGTTGGCAAGCCAAAAACGTACAAATGCTTGTAAATTCGCGTTTTTAAGCAGAAATTGACGATTTCTTGCTTTTTCGCTTCGCTGGTTTAATGAGAAATCGGATTTTTTGAAAAAGTTCAATATCTCCAGTAGTTTTTAAGTTGGCGAGCCAAAAACGTATAAATGCTTGTAAATTCGCGTTTAAGCAGAAATTGACGATTTCTTGCTTTTTCGCTTCGCTGGTTTAATGAGAAATCGGATTTTTTGAAAAAGTTCAATATCTCCAGTAGTTTTTAAGTTGGCGAGCCAAAAACGTACAAATGCTTGTAAATTCGCGTTTTTAAGCAGAAATTGACGATTTCTTGCTTTTTCGCTTCGCTGGTTTAATGAGAAATCGGATTTTTTGAAAAAGTTTAATATCTCCAGTAGTTTTTAAGTTGGCGAGCCAAAAACGTACAAATGCTTGTAAATTCGCGTTTTTAAGCAGAAATTGACGATTTCTTGCTTTTTCGCTTCGCTGGTTTAATGAGAAATCGGATTTTTTGAAAAAGTTCAATATCTCCAGTAGTTTTTAAGTTGGCGAGCCAAAAACGTATAATTGCTTGTAAATTCGCGTTTTTAAGCAGAAATTGACGATTTCTTGCTTTTTCGCTTCGCTGGTTTAATGAGAAATCGGTTTTTTGAAAAAGTTCAATATCTCCAGTAGTTTTTAAGTTGGCGAGCCAAAAACGTACAAATGCTTGTAAATTCGCGTTTTTAAGCAGAAATTGACGATTTCTTGCTTTTTCGCTTCGCTGGTTTAATGAGAAATCGGATTTTTTGAAAAAGTTCAATATCTCCAGTAGTTTTTAAGTTGGCGAGCCAAAAACGTACAAATGCTTGTAAATTCGCGTTTTTAAGCAGAAATTGACGATTTCTTGCTTTTTCGCTTCGCTGGTTTAATGAGAAATCGGATTTTTTGAAAAAGTTCAATATCTCCAGTAGTTTTTAAGTTGGCGAGCCAAAAACGTACAAATGCTTCTAAATTCGCGTTTTTAAGCAGAAATTGACGATTTCTTGCTTTTTCGCTTCGCTGGTTTAATGAGAAATCGGATTTTTTGAAAAAGTTCAATATCTCCAGTAGTTTTTAAGTTGGCGAGCCAAAAACGTATAAATGCTTGTAAATTCGCGTTTTTAAGCAGAAATTGACGATTTCTTGCTTTTTCGCTTCGCTGGTTTAATGAGAAATCGGATTTTTTGAAAAAGTTCAATATCTCCAGTAGTTTTTAAGTTGGCGAGCCAAAAACGTACAAATGCTTGCAAATTCGCGTTTTTAAGCAGAAATTGACGATTTCTTGCTTTTTCGCTTCGCTGGTTTAATGAGAAATCGGATTTTTTGAAAAAGTTCAATATCTCCAGTAGTTTTTAAGTTGGCGAGCCAAAAACGTACAAATGCTTGTAAATTCGCGTTTTTAAGCAGAAATTGACGATTTCTTGCTTTTTCGCTTCGCTGGTTTAATGAGAAATCGGATTTTTGAAAAAGTTCAATATCTCCAGTACTTTTTAAGTTGGCGAGCCAAAAACGTATAAATGCTTGTAAATTCGCGTTTTTAAGCAGAAATTGACGATTTCTTGCTTTTTCGCTTCGCTGGTTTAATGAGAAATCGGATTTTTTGAAAAAGTTCAATATCTCCAGTAGTTTTTAAGTTGGCGAGCCAAAAACGTATAAATGCTTGTAAATTCGCGTTTTTAAGCAGAAATTGACGATTTCTTGATTTTTCGCTTCGCTGGTTTAATGAGAAATCGGATTTTTTGAAAAAGTTCAATATCTCCAGTAGTTTTTAAGTTGGCGAGCCAAAAACGTACAAATGCTTGTAAATTCGCGTTTTTAAGCAGAAATTGACGATTTCTTGCTTTTTCGCTTCGCTGGTTTAATGAGAAATCGGATTTTTTGAAAAAGATCAATATCTCCAGTAGTTTTTAAGTTGGCGAGCCAAAAACGTACAAATGCTTGTAAATTCGCGTTTTTAAGCAGAAATTGACGATTTCTGGCTTTTTCGCTTCGCTGGTTTAATGAGAAATCGGATTTTTTGAAAAAGTTCAATATCTCCAGTAGTTTTTAAGTTGGCGAGCCAAAAACGTACAAATGCTTGTAAATTCGCGTTTTTAAGCAGAAATTGACGATTTCTTGCTTTTTCGCTTCGCTGGTTTAATGAGAAATCGGATTTTTTGAAAAAGTTCAATATCTCCAGTAGTTTTTAAGTTGGCGAGCCAAAAACGTATAAATGCTTGTAAATTCGCGTTTTTAAGCAGAAATTGACGGTTTCTTGCTTTTTCGCTTCGCTGGTTTAATGAGAAATCGGATTTTTTGAAAAAGTTCAATATCTCCAGTAGTTTTTAAGTTGGCGAGCCAAAAACGTATAAATGCTTGTAAATTCGCGTTTTTAAGCAGAAATTGACGATTTCTTGCTTTTTCGCTTCGCTGGTTTAATGAGAAATCGGATTTTTTGAAAAAGTTCAATATCTCCAGTAGTTTTTAAGTTGGCGAGCCAAAAACGTATATATTCTTGTAAATTCGCGTTTTTAAGCAGAAATTGACGATTTCTTGCTTTTTCGCTTCGCTGGTTTAATGAGAAATCGGATTTTTTGAAAAAGTTCAATATCTCCAGTAGTTTTTAAGTTGGCGAGCCAAAAACGTATAAATGCTTGTAAATTCGCGTTTTTAAGCAGAAATTGACGATTTCTTGCTTTTTCGCTTCGCTGGTTTAATGAGAAATCGGATTTTTGAAAAAGTTCAATATCTCCAGTAGTTTTTAAGTTGGCGAGCCAAAAACGTACAAATGCTTGTAAATTCGCGTTTTTAAGCAGAAATTGACGATTTCTTGCTTTTTCGCTTCGCTGGTTTAATGAGAAATCGGATTTTTTGAAAAAGTTCAATATCTCCAGTAGTTTTTAAGTTGGCGAGCCAAAAACGTACAAATGCTTGTAAATTCGCGTTTTTAAGCAGAAATTGACGATTTCTTGCTTTTTCGCTTCGCTGGTTTAATGAGAAATCGGATTTTTTGAAAAAGTTCAATATCTCCAGTAGTTTTTAAGTTGGCGAGCCAAAAACGTATAAATGCTTGTAAATTCGCGTTTTTAAGCAGAAATTGACGATTTCTTGCTTTTTCGCTTCGCTGGTTTAATGAGAAATCGGATTTTTTGAAAAAGTTCAATATCTCCAGTAGTTTTTAAGTTGGCGAGCCAAAAACGTACAAATGCTTGTAAATTCGCGTTTTTAAGCAGAAATTGACGATTTCTTGCTTTTTCGCTTCGCTGGTTTAATGAGAAATCGGATTTTTTGAAAAAGTTCAATATCTCCAGTAGTTTTTAAGTTGGCGAGCCAAAAACGTACAAATGCTTGTAAATTCGCGTTTTTAAGCAGAAATTGACGATTTCTTGCTTTTTCGCTTCGCTGGTTTAATGAGAAATCGGATTTTTTGAAAAAGTTCAATATCTCCAGTAGTTTTTAAGTTGGCGAGCCAAAAACGTACAAATGCTTGTAAATTCGCGTTTTTAAGCAGAAATTGACGATTTCTTGCTTTTTCGCTTCGCTGGTTTAATGAGAAATCGGATTTTTTGAAAAAGTTCAATATCTCCAGTAGTTTTTAAGTTGGCGAGCCAAAAACGTACAAATGCTTGTAAATTCGCGTTTTTAAGCAGAAATTGACGATTTCTTGCTTTTTCGCTTCGCTGGTTTAATGAGAAATCGGATTTTTTGAAAAAGTTCAATATCTCCAGTAGTTTTTAAGTTGGCGAGCCAAAAACGTATAAATGCTTGTAAATTCGCGTTTTTAAGCAGAAATTGACGATTTCTTGCTTTTTCGCTTCGCTGGTTTAATGAGAAATCGGATTTTTTGAAAAAGTTCAATATCTCCAGTAGTTTTTAAGTTGACGAGCCAAAAACGTACAAATGCTTGTAAATTCGCGTTTTTAAGCAGAAATTGACGATTTCTTGCTTTTTCGCTTCGCTGGTTTAATGAGAAATCGGATTTTTTGAAAAAGTTCAATATCTCCAGTAGTATTTAAGTTGGCGAGCCAAAAACGTATAAATGCTTGTAAAACCGCGTTTTTAAGCAGAAATTGACGATTTCTTGCTTTCTCGCTTCGCTGGTTTAATGAGAAATCGGATTTTTTGAAAAAGTTCAATATCTCCAGTAGTTTTTAAGTTGGCGAGCCAAAAACGTACAAATGCTTGTAAATTCGCGTTTTTAAGCAGAAATTGACGATTTCTTGCTTTTTCGCTTCGCTGGTTTAATGAGAAATCGGATTTTTTGAAAAAGTTCAATATCTCCAGTAGTTTTTAAGTTGGCGAGCCAAAAACGTACAAATGCTTGTAAATTCGCGTTTTTAAGCAGAAATTGACGATTTCTTGCTTTTTCGCTTCGCTGGTTTAATGAGAAATCGGATTTTTTGAAAAAGTTCAATATCTCCAGTAGTTTTTAAGTTGGCGAGCCAAAAACGTACAAATGCTTGTAAATTCGCGTTTTTAAGCAGAAATTGACGATTTCTTGCTTTTTCGCTTCGCTGGTTTAATGAGAAATCGGATTTTTTGAAAAAGGTCAATATCTCCAGTAGTTTTTAAGTTGGCGAGCCAAAAACGTATAAATGCTTGTAAATTCGCGTTTTTAAGCAGAAATTGACGATTTCTTGCTTTTTCGCTTCGCTGGTTTAATGAGAAATCGGATTTTTTGAAAAAGTTCAATATCTCAAGTAGTTTTTAAGTTGGCGAGCCAAAAACGTACAAATGCTTGTAAATTCGCGTTTTTAAGCAGAAATTGACGATTTCTTGCTTTTTAGCTTCGCTGGTTTAATGAGAAATCGGATTTTTTGAAAAAGTTTAATATCTCCAGTAGTTTTTAAGTTGGCGAGCCAAAAACGTATAAATGCTTGTAAATTCGCGTTTTTAAGCAGAAATTGACGATTTCTTGCTTTTTCGCTTCGCTGGTTTAATGAGAAATCGGATTTTTTGAAAAAGTTCAATATCTCCAGTAGTTTTTAAGTTGGCGAGCCAAAAACGTACAAATGCTTGTAAATTCGCGTTTTTAAGCAGAAATTGACGATTTCTTGCTTTTTCGCTTAGCTGGTTTAATGAGAAATCGGATATTTTGAAAAATTTCAATATCTCCAGTAGTTTTTAAGTTGGCGAGCCAAAAACGTACAAATGCTTGTAAATTCGCGTTTTTAAGCAGAAATTGACGATTTCTTGCTTTTTCGCTTCGCTGGTTTAATGAGAAATCGGATTTTTTGAAAAAGTTCAATATCTCCAGTAGTTTTTAAGTTGGCGAGTCAAAAACGTACAAATGCTTGTAAATTCGCGTTTTTAAGCAGAAATTGACGATTTCTTGCTTTTTCGCTTCGCTGGTTTAATGAGAAATCGGATTTTTTGAAAAAGGCCAATATCTCCAGTAGTTTTTAAGTTGGCGAGCCAAAAACGTATAAATGCTTGTAAATTCGCGTTTTTAAGCAGAAATTGACGATTTCTTGCTTTTTCGCTTCGCTGGTTTAATGAGAAATCGGATTTTTTGAAAAAGTTCAATATCTCCAGTAGTTTTTAAGTTGGCGAGCCAAAAACGTACAAATGCTTGTAAATTCGCGTTTTTAAGCAGAAATTGACGATTTCTTGCTTTTTAGCTTCGCTGGTTTAATGAGAAATCGGATTTTTTGAAAAAGTTTAATATCTCCAGTAGTTTTTAAGTTGGCGAGCCAAAAACGTATAAATGCTTGTAAATTCGCGTTTTTAAGCAGAAATTGACGATTTCTTGCTTTTTCGCTTTGCTGGTTTAATGAGAAATCGGATTTTTTGAAAAAGTTCAATATCTCCAGTAGTTTTTAAGTTGGCGAGCCAAAAACGTACAAATGCTTGTAAATTCGCGTTTTTAAGCAGAAATTGACGATTTCTTGCTTTTTCGCTTCGCTGGTTTAATGAGAAATCGGATTTTTTGAAAAAGTTCAATATCTCCAGTAGTTTTTAAGTTGGCGAGCCAAAAACGTACAAATGCTTGTAAATTCGCGTTTTTAAGCAGAAATTGACGATTTCTTGCTTTTTCGCTTCTCTGGTTTAATGAGAAATCGGATTTTTTGAAAAAGTTCAATATCTCCAGTAGTTTTTAAGTTGGCGAGCCAAAAACGTATAAATTCTTGTAAATTCGCGTTTTTAAGCAGAAATTGACGATTTCTTGCTTTTTCGCTTCGCTGGTTTAATGAGAAATCGGATTTTTTGAAAAAGTTCAATATCTCCAGTAGTTTTTAAGTTGGCGAGCCAAAAACGTACAAATGCTTGTAAATTCGCGTTTTTAAGCAGAAATTGACGATTTCTTGCTTTTTCGCTTCGCTGGTTTAATGAGAAATCGGATTTTTTGAAAAAGTTCAATATCTCCAGTAGTTTTTAAGTTGGCGAGCCAAAAACGTACAGATGCTTGTAAATTCGCGTTTTTAAGCAGAAATTGACGATTTCTTGCTTTTTCGCTTCGCTGGTTTAATGAGAAATCGGATTTTTTGAAAAAGTTCAATATCTCCAGTAGTTTTTAAGTTGGCGAGCCAAAAACGTATAAATGCTTGTAAAATCGCGTTTTTAAGCAGAAATTGACGATTTCTTGCTTTCTCGCTTCGCTGGTTTAATGAGAAATCGGATTTTTTGAAAAAGTTCAATATCTCCAGTAGTTTTTAAGTTGGCGAGCCAAAAACGTACAAATGCTTGTAAATTCGCGTTTTTAAGCAGAAATTGACGATTTCTTGCTTTTTCGCTTCGCTGGTTTAATGAGAAATCGGATTTTTTGAAAAAGTTCAATATCTCCAGTAGTTTTTAAGTTGGCGAGCCAAAAACGTACAAATGCTTGTAAATTCGCGTTTTTAAGCAGAAATTGACGATTTCTTGCTTTTTCGCTTCGCTGGTTTAATGAGAAATCGGATTTTTTGAAAAAGTTCAATATCTCCAGTAGTTTTTAAGTTGGCGAGCCAAAAACGTACAAATGCTTGTAAATTCGCGTTTTTAAGCAGAAATTGCCGATTTCTTGCTTTTTCGCTTCTCTGGTTTAATGAGAAATCGGATTTTTTGAAAAAGTTCAATATCTCCAGTAGTTTTTAAGTTGGCGAGCCAAAAACGTATAAATTCTTGTAAATTCGCGTTTTTAAGCAGAAATTGACGATTTCTTGCTTTTTCGCTTCGCTGGTTTAATGAGAAATCGGATTTTTTGAAAAAGTTCAATATCTCCAGTAGTTTTTAAGTTGGCGAGCCAAAAACGTACAAATGCTTGTAAATTCGCGTTTTTAAGCAGAAATTGACGATTTCTTGCTTTTTCGCTTCGCTGGTTTAATGAGAAATCGGATTTTTTGAAAAAGTTCAATATCTCCAGTAGTTTTTAAGTTGGCGAGCCAAAAACGTACAGATGCTTGTAAATTCGCGTTTTTAAGCAGAAATTGACGATTTGTTGCTTTTTCGCTTCGCTGGTTTAATGAGAAATCGGATTTTTTGAAAAAGTTCAATATCTCCAGTAGTTTTTAAGTTGGCGAGCCAAAAACGTACAAATGCTTGTAAATTCGCGTTTTTAAGCAGAAATTGACGATTTCTTGCTTTTTCGCTTCGCTGGTTTAATGAGAAATCGGATTTTTTGAAAAAGTTCAATATCTCCAGTAGTTTTTAAGTTGGCGAGCCAAAAATATACAAATGCTTGTAAATTCGCGTTTTTAAGCAGAAATTGACGATTTCTTGCTTTTTCGCTTCGCTGGTTTAATGAGAAATCGGATTTTTTGAAAAAGTCCAATATCTCCAGTAGTTTTTAAGTTGGCGAGCTAAAAAGGTACAAATGCTTGTAAATTCGCGTTTTTAAGCAGAAATTGACGATTTCTTGCTTTTTCGCTTCGCTGGTTTAATGAGAAATCGGATTTTTTGAAAAAGTTCAATATCTACAGTAGTTTTTAAGTTGGCGAGCCAAAAACGTACACATGCTTGTAAATTCGCGTTTTTAAGCAGAAATTGACTATTTCTTGCTTTTTCGCTTCGCTGGTTTAATGAGAAATCGGATTTTTTGAAAAAGTTCAATATCTCCAGTAGTTTTTAAGTTGGCGAGCCAAAAACGTACAAATGCTTGTAAATTCGCGTTTTTAAGCAGAAATTGACGATTTCTTGCTTTTTCGCTTCGCTGGTTTAATGAGAAATCGGATTTTTTGAAAAAGTTCAATATCTCCAGTAGTTTTTAAGTTGGCGAGCCAAAAACGTACAAATGCTTGTAAATTCGCGTTTTTAAGCAGAAATTGACGATTTCTTGCTTTTTCGCTTCGCTGGTTTAATGAGAAATCGGATTTTTTGAAAAAGTTCAATATCTCCAGTAGTTTTTAAGTTGGCGAGCCAAAAACGTATAAATGCTTGTAAATTCGCGTTTTTAAGCAGAAATTGACGATTTCTTGCTTTTTCGCTTCGCTGGTTTAATGAGAAATCGGATTTTTTGAAAAAGTTCAATATCTCCAGTAGTTTTTAAGTTGGCGAGCCAAAAACGTACAAATGCTTGTAAATTCGCGTTTTTAAGCAGAAATTGACGATTTCTTGCTTTTTCGCTTCGCTGGTTTAATGAGAAATCGGATTTTTTGAAAAAGTTCAATATCTCCAGTAGTTTTTAAGTTGGCGAGTCAAAAACGTATAAATGCTTGTAAATTCGCGTTTTTAAGCAGAAATTGACGATTTCTTGCTTTTTCGCTTCGCTGGTTTAATGAGAAATCGGATTTTTTGAAAAAGTTCAATATCTCCAGTAGTTTTTAAGTTGGCGATCCAAAAACGTACAAATGCTTGTAAATTCGCGTTTTTAAGCAGAAATTGACGATTTCTTGCTTTTTCGCTTCGCTGGTTTAATGAGAAATCGGATTTTTTGAAAAAGTTCAATATCTCCAGTAGTTTTTAAGTTGGCGAGTCAAAAACGTATAAATGCTTGTAAATTCGCGTTTTTAAGCAGAAATTGACGATTTCTTGCTTTTTCGCTTCGCTGGTTTAATGAGAAATCGGATTTTTTGAAAAAGTTCAATATCTCCAGTAGTTTTTAAGTTGGCGAGCCAAAAACGTATATATGCTTGTAAATTCGCGTTTTTAAGCAGAAATTGACGATTTCTTGCTTTTTCGCTTCGCTGGTTTAATGAGAAATCGGATTTTTTGAAAAAGTTCAATATCTCCAGTAGTTTTTAAGTTGGCGAGCCAAAAACGTATAAATGCTTGTAAATTCGCGTTTTTAAGCAGAAATTGACGATTTCTTGCTTTTTCGCTTCGCTGGTTTAATGAGAAATCGGATTTTTTGAAAAAGTTCAATATCTCCAGTAGTTTTTAAGTTGGCGAGCCAAAAACGTACAAATGCATGTAAATTCGCGTTTTTAAGCAGAAATTGACGATTTCTTGCTTTTTCGCTTCGCTGGTTTAATGAGAAATCGGATTTTTTGAAAAAGTTCAATATCTCCAGTAGTTTTTAAGTTGGCGAGCCAAAAACGTATAAATGCTTGTAAATTCGCGTTTTTAAGCAGAAATTGACGATTTCTTGCTTTTTCGCTTCGCTGGTTTAATGAGAAATCGGATTTTTTGAAAAAGTTCAATATCTCCAGTAGTTTTTAAGTTGGCGAGCCAAAAACGTATAAATGCTTGTAAATTCGCGTTTTTAAGCAGAAATTGACGATTTCTTGCTTTTTCGCTTCGCTGGTTTAATGAGAAATCGGATTTTTTGAAAAAGTTCAATATCTCCAGTAGTTTTTAAGTTGGCGAGCCAAAAACGTACAAATGCTTGTAAATTCGCGTTTTTAAGCAGAAATTGACGATTTCTTGCTTTTTCGCTTCGCTGGTTTAATGAGAAATCGGATTTTTTGAAAAAGTTCAATATCTCCAGTAGTTTTTAAGTTGGCGAGCCAAAAACGTACAAATGCTTGTAAATTCGCGTTTTTAAGCAGAAATTGACGATTTCTTGCTTTTTCGCTTCGCTGGTTTAATGAGAAATCGGATTTTTTGAAAAAGTTCAATATCTCCAGTAGTTTTTAATTTGGCGAGCCAAAAACATATAAATGCTTGTAAATTCGCGTTTTTAAGCAGAAATTGACGATTTCTTGCTTTTTCGCTTCGCTGGTTTAATGAGAAATCGGATTTTTTGAAAAAGTTCAATATCTCCAGTAGTTTTTAAGTTGGCGAGCCAAAAACGTACAAATGCTTGTAAATTCGCGTTTTTAAGCAGAAATTGACGATTTCTTGCTTTTTCGCTTCGCTGGTTTAATGAGAAATCGGATTTTTTGAAAAAGTTCAATATCTCCAGTAGTTTTTAAGTTGGCGAGCCAAAAACGTACAAATGCTTGTAAATTCGCGTTTTTAAGCAGAAATTGACGATTTCTTGCTTTTTCGCTTCGCTGGTTTAATGAGAAATCGGATTTTTTGAAAAAGTTCAATATCTCCAGTAGTTTTTAATTTGGCGAGCCAAAAACATATAAATGCTTGTAAATTCGCGTTTTTAAGCAGAAATTGACGATTTCTTGCTTTTTCGCTTCGCTGGTTTAATGAGAAATCGGATTTTTTGAAAAAGTTCAATATCTGCAGTAGTTTTTAAGTTGGCGAGCCAAAAACGTACAAATGCTTGTAAATTCGCGTTTTTAAGCAGAAATTGACGATTTCTTGCTTTTTCGCTTAGCTGGTTTAATGAGAAATCGGATTTTTGGAAAAAGTTCAATATCTCCAGTAGTTTTTAAGTTGGCGAGCCAAAAACGTATAAATGCTTGTAAATTCGCGTTTTTAAGCAGAAATTGACGATTTCTTGCTTTTTCGCTTCGCTGGTTTAATGAGAAATCGGATTTTTTGAAAAAGTTCAATATCTCCAGTAGTTTTTAAGTTGGCGAGCCAAAAACGTACAAATGCTTGTAAATTCGCGTTTTTAAGCAGAAATTGACGATTTCTTGCTTTTTCGCTTCGCTGGTTTAATGAGAAATCGGATTTTTTGAAAAAATTCAATGTCTCCAGTAGTTTTTAAGTTGGCGAGCCAAAAACGTATAAATGCTTGTAAATTCGCGTTTTTAAGCAGAAATTGACGATTTCTTGCTTTTTCGCTTCGCTGGTTTAATGAGAAATCGGATTTTTTGAAAAAGTTCAATATCTCCAGTAGTTTTTAAGTTGGCGAGCCAAAAACGTACAAATGCTTGTAAATTCGCGTTTTTAAGCAGAAATTGACGATTTCTTGCTTTTTCGCTTCGCTGGTTTAATGAGAAATCGGATTTTTTGAAAAAGTTCAATATCTCCAGTAGTTTTTAAGTTGGCGAGCCAAAAACGTATAAATGCTTGTAAATTCCCGTTTTTAAGCAGAAATTGACGATTTCTTGCTTTTTCGCTTCGCTGGTTTAATGAGAAATCGGATTTTTTGAAAAAGTTCAATATCTCCAGTAGTTTTTAAGTTGGCGAGCCAAAAACGTATATATGCTTGTAAATTCGCGTTTTTAAGCAGAAATTGACGATTTCTTGCTTTTTCGCTTCGCTGGTTTAATGAGAAATCGGATTTTTTGAAAAAGTTCAATATCTCCAGTAGTTTTTAAGTTGGCGAGCCAAAAACGTATAAATGCTTGTAAATTCGCGTTTTTAAGCAGAAATTGACGATTTCTTGCTTTTTCGCTTTGCTGGTTTAATGAGAAATCGGATTTTTTGAAAAAGTTCAATATCTCCAGTAGTTTTTAAGTTGGCGAGCCAAAAACGTACAAATGCTTGTAAATTCGCGTTTTTAAGCAGAAATTGACGATTTCTTGCTTTTTCGCTTCGCTGGTTTAATGAGAAATCGGATTTTTTGAAAAAGTTCAATATCTCCAGTAGTTTTTAAGTTGGCGAGCCAAAAACGTATAAATGCTTGTAAATTCGCGTTTCTAAGCAGAAATTGACGATTTCTTGCTTTTTCGCTTCGCTGGTTTAATGAGAAATCTGATTTTTTGAAAAAGTTCAATATCTCCAGTAGTTTTTAAGTTGGCGAGCCAAAAACGTACAAATGCTTGTAAATTCGCGTTTTTAAGCAGAAATTGACGATTTCTTGCTTTTTCGCTTCGCTAGTTTAATGAGAAATCGGATTTTTTGAAAAAGTTCAATATCTCCAGTAGTTTTTAAGTTGGC
The DNA here is from genome assembly GCA_963966155.1 of Clivina fossor. Taxonomy (NCBI): domain Eukaryota; kingdom Metazoa; phylum Arthropoda; class Insecta; order Coleoptera; family Carabidae; genus Clivina; species Clivina fossor. The sequence continues at coordinate 26,105 of CAWYQG010000389.1, read as the reverse complement.
GAGCCAAAAACGTACAAATGCTTGTAAATTCGCGTTTTTAAGCAGAAATTGACGATTTCTTGCTTTTTCGCTTCGCTGGTTTAATGAGAAATCGGATTTTTTGAAAAAGTTCAATATTTCCAGTAGTTTTTAAGTTGGCGAGCCAAAAACGTATAAATGCTTGTAAATTCGCGTTTTTAAGCAGAAATTGACGATTTCTTGCTTTTTCGCTTCGCTGGTTTAATGAGAAATCGGATTTTTTGAAAAAGTTCAATATCTCCAGTAGTTTTTAAGTTGGCGAGCCAAAAACGTACAAATGCTTGTAAATTCGCGTTTTTAAGCAGAAATTGACGATTTCTTGCTTTTTCGCTTCGCTGGTTTAATGAGAAAACGGATTTTTTGAAAAAGTTCAATATCTCCAATAGTTTTTAAGTTGGCGAGCCAAAAACGTATAAATGCTTGTAAATTCGCGTTTTTAAGCAGAAATTGACGATTTCTTGCTTTTTCGCTTCGCTGGTTTAATGAGAAATCGGATTTTTTGAAAAAGTTCAATATCTCCAGTAGTTTTTAAGTTGGCGAGCCAAAAACGTACAAATGCTTGTAAATTCGCGTTTTTAAGCAGAAATTGACGATTTCTTGCTTTTTCGCTTCGCTGGTTTAATGAGAAATCGGATTTTTTGAAAAAGTTCAATATCTCCAGTAGTTTTTAAGTTGGCGAGCCAAAAACGTATAAATGCTTGTAAATTCGCGTTTTTAAGCAGAAATTGACGATTTCTTGCTTTTTCGCTTCGCTGGTTTAATGAGAAATCGGATTTTTTGAAAAAGTTCAATATCTCCAGTAGTTTTTAAGTTGGCGAGCCAAAAACGTACAAATGCTTGTAAATTCGCGTTTTTAAGCAGAAATTGACGATTTCTTGCTTTTTCGCTTCGCTGGTTTAATGAGAAATCGGATTTTTTGAAAAAGTTCAATATCTCCAGTAGTTTTTAAGTTGGCGAGCCAAAAACGTACAAATGCTTGTAAATTCGCGTTTTTAAGCAGAAATTGACGATTTCTTGCTTTTTCGCTTCGCTGGTTTAATGAGAAATCGGATTTTTTGAAAAAGTTCAATATCTCCAGTAGTTTTTAAGTTGGCGAGCCAAAAACGTACAAATGCTTGTAAATTCGCGTTTTTAAGCAGAAATTGACGATTTCTTGCTTTTTCGCTTCGCTGGTTTAATGAGAAATCGGATTTTTTGAAAAAGTTCAATATCTCCAGTAGTTTTTAAGTTGGCGAGCCAAAAACGTACAAATGCTTGTAAATTCGCGTTTTTAAGCAGAAATTGACGATTTCTTGCTTTTTCGCTTCGCTGGTTTAATGAGAAATCGGGTTTTTTTGAAAAAGTTCAATATCTCCAGTAGTTTTTAAGTTGGCGAGCCAAAAACGTATAAATGCTTGTAAATTCGCGTTTTTAAGCAGAAATTGACGATTTCTTGCTTTTTCGCTTCGCTGGTTTAATGAGAAATCGGATTTTTTAAAAAAGTTCAATATCTCCAGTAGTTTTTAAGTTGGCGAGCCAAAAACGTACAAATGCTTGTAAATTCGCGTTTTTAAACAGAAATTGACGATTTCTTGCTTTTTCGCTTCGCTGGTTTAATGAGAAATCGGATTTTTTGAAAAAGTTCAATATCTCCAGTAGTTTTTAAGTTGGCGAGCCAAAAACGTACAAATGCTTGTAAATTCGCGTTTTTAAGCAGAAATTGACGATTTCTTGCTTCTTCGCTTCGCTGGTTTAATGAGAAATCGGATTTTTTGAAAAAGTTCAATATCTCCAGTAGTTTTTAAGTTGGCGAGCCAAAAATGTATAAATGCTTGTAAATTCGCGTTTTTAAGCAGAAATCGATGATTTCTTGCTTTTTCGCTTCGCTGGTTTAATGAGCAATCGGAATTTTTGAAAAAGTTCAATATCTCCAGTAGTTTTTAAGTTGGCGAGCCAAAAACGTACAAATGCTTGTAAATTCGCGTTTCTAAGCAGAAATTGACGATTACTTGCTTTTTCGCTTCGCTGGTTTAATGAGAAATCGGATTTTTTGAAAAAGTTCAATATCTCCAGTAGTTTTTAAGTTGGCGAGCCAAAAAGGTACAAATGCTTGTAAATTCGCGTTTTTAAGCAGAAATTGACGATTTCTTGCTTTTTCGCTTCGCTGGTTTAATGAGAAATCGGATTTTTTGAAAAAGTTCAATATCTCCAGTAGTTTTTAAGTTGGCGAGCCAAAAACGTATAAATGCTTGTAAATTCGCGTTTTTAAGCAGAAATTGACGATTTCTTGCTTTTTCGCTTCGCTGGTTTAATGAGAAATCGGATTTTTTGAAAAAGTTCAATATCTCCAGTAGTTTTTAAGTTGGCGAGCCAAAAACGTATATATGCTTGTAAATTCGCGTTTTTAAGCAGAAATTGACGATTTCTTGCTTTTTCGCTTCGCTGGTTTAATGAGAAATCTGATTTTTTGAAAAAGTTCAATATCTTCAGTAGTTTTTAAGTTGGCGAGCCAAAAACGTACAAATGCTTGTAAATTCGCGTTTTTAAGCAGAAATTGCCGATTTCTTGCTTTTTCGCTTCGCTGGTTTAATGAGAAATCGGATTTTTTGAAAAAGTTTAATATCTCCAGTAGTTTTTAAGTTGGCGAGCCAAAAACGTACAAATGCTTGTAAATTCGCGTTTTTAAGCAGAAATTGACGATTTCTTGCTTTTTCGCTTCGCTGGTTTAATGAGAAATCGGATTTTTTGAAAAAGTTCAATATCTCCAGTAGTTTTTAAGTTGGCGAGCCAAAAACGTACAAATGCTTGTAAATTCGCGTTTTTAAGCAGAAATTGACGATTTCTTGCTTTTTCGCTTCGCTGGTTTAATGAGAAATCGGATTTTTTGAAAAAGTTCAATATCTTCAGTAGTTTTTAAGTTGGCGAGCCAAAAACGTACAAATGCTTGTAAATTCGCGTTTTTAAGCAGAAATTGACGATTTCTTGCTTTTTCGCTTCGCTGGTTTAATGAGAAATCGGATTTTTTGAAAAAGTTCAATATCTCCAGTAGTTTTTAAGTGGGCGAGCCAAAAACGTACAAATGCTTGTAAATTCGCGTTTTTAAGCAGAAATTGACGATTTCTTGCTTTTTCGCTTCGCTGGTTTAATGAGAAATCGGATTTTTTGAAAAAGTTCAATATCTCCAGTAGTTTTTAAGTTGGCGAGCCAAAAACATATAAATGCTTGTAAATTCGCGTTTTTAAGCAGAAATTGACGATTTCTTGCTTTTTCGCTTCGCTGGTTTAATGAGAAATCGGATTTTTTGAAAAAGTTCAATATCTCCAGTAGTTTTTAAGTTGGCGAGCCAAAAACGTACAAATGCTTGTAAATTCGCGTTTTTAAGCAGAAATTGACGATTTCTTGCTTTTTCGCTTCGCTGGTTTAATGAGAAATCGGATTTTTTGAAAAAGTTCAATATCTCCAGTAGTTTTTAAGTTGGCGAGCCAAAAACGTACAAATGCTTGTAAATTCGCGTTTTTAAGCAGAAATTGACGATTTCTTGCTTTTTCGCTTCGCTGGTTTAATGAGAAATCGTATTTTTTGAAAAAGTTCAATATCTCCAGTAGTTTTTAAGTTGGCGAACCAAAAACGTATAAATGCTTGTAAATTCGCGTTTTTAAGCAGAAATTGACGATTTCTTGCTTTTTCGCTTCGCTGGTTTAATGAGAAATCGGATTTTTTGAAAAAGTTCAATATCTCCAGTAGTTTTTAAGCTGGCGAGCCAAAAACGTACAAATGCTTGTAAATTCGCGTTTTTAAGCAGAAATTGACGATTTCTTGCTTTTTCGCTTCGCTGGTTTAATGAGAAATCGGATTTTTTGAAAAAGTTCAATATCTCCAGTAGTTTTTAAGTTGGCGAGCCAAAAACGTACAAATGCTTGTAAATTCGCGTTTTTAAGCAGAAATTGACGATTTCTTGCTTTTTCGCTTCGCTGGTTTAATGAGAAATCGGATTTTTTGAAAAAGTTCAATATCTCCAATAGTTTTTAAGTTGGCGAGCCAAAAACGTACAAATGCTTGTAAATTCGCGTTTTTAAGCAGAAATTGACGATTTCTTGCTTTTTCGCTTCGCTGGTTTAATGAGAAATCGGATATTTTGAAAAAGTTCAATATCTCCAGTAGTTTTTAAGTTGGCGAGCCAAAAACGTATAAATGCTTGTAAATTCGCGTTTTTAAGCAGAAATTGACGATTTCTTGCTTTTTCGCTTCGCTGGTTTAATGAGAAATTGGATTTTTTGAAAAAGTTCAATATCTCCAGTAGTTTTTAAGTTGGCGAGCCAAAAACGTACAAATGCTTGTAAATTCGCGTTTTTAAGCAGAAATTGACGATTTCTTGCTTTTTCGCTTCGCTGGTTTAATGAGAAATCGGATTTTTTGAAAAAGTTCAATATCTCCAGTAGTTTTTAAGTTGGCGAGCCAAAAACGTACAAATGCTTGTAAATTCGCGTTTTTAAACAGAAATTGACGATTTCTTGCTTTTTCGCTTCGCTGGTTTAATGAGAAATCGGATTTTTTGAAAAAGTTCAATATCTTCAGTAGTTTTTAAGTTGGCGAGCCAAAAACGTACAAATGCTTGTAAATTCGCGTTTTTAAGCAGAAATTGACGATTTCTTGCTTTTTCGCTTCGCTGGTTTAATGAGAAATCGGATTTTTTGAAAAAGTTCAATATCTCCAGTAGTTTTTAAGTTGGCGAGCCTAAAACGTACAAATGCTTGTAAATTCGCGTTTTTAAGCAGAAATTGACGATTTCTTGCTTTTTCGCTTCGCTGGTTTAATGAGAAATCGGATTTTTTGAAAAAGTTCAATATCTCCAGTAGTTTTTAAGTTGGCGAGCCAAAAACATATAAATGCTTGTAAATTCGCGTTTTTAAGCAGAAATTGACGATTTCTTGCTTTTTCGCTTCGCTGGTTTAATGAGAAATCGGATTTTTTGAAAAAGTTCAATATCTCCAGTAGTTTTTAAGTTGGCGAGCCAAAAACGTACAAATGCTTGTAAATTCGCGTTTTTAAGCAGAAATTGACGATTTCTTGCTTTTTCGCTTCGCTGGTTTAATGAGAAATCGGATTTTTTGAAAAAGTTCAATATCTCCAGTAGTTTTTAAGTTGGCGAGCCAAAAACGTACAAATGCTTGTAAATTCGCGTTTTTAAGCAGAAATTGACGATTTCTTGCTTTTTCGCTTCGCTGGTTTAATGAGAAATCGGATTTTTTGAAAAAGTTCAATATCTCCAGTAGTTTTTTAGTTGGCGAGCCAAAAACGTATAAATGCTTGTAAATTCGCGTTTTTAAGCAGAAATTGACGATTTCTTGCTTTTTCGCTTCGCTGGTTTAATGAGAAATCGGATTTTTTGAAAAAGTTCAATATCTCCAGTAGTTTTTAAGTTGGCGAGCCAAAAACGTACAAATGCTTGTAAATTCGCGTTTTTAAGCAGAAATTGACGATTTCTTGCTTTTTCGCTTCGCTGGTTTAATGAGAAATCGGATTTTTTGAAAAAGATCAATATCTCCAGTAGTTTTTAAGTTGGCGAGCCAAAAACGTACAAATGCTTGTAAATTCGCGTTTTTAAGCAGAAATTGACGATTTCTTGCTTTTTCGCTTCGCTGGTTTAATGAGAAATCGGATTTTTTGAAAAAGTTCAATATCTCCAGTAGTTTTTAAGTTGGCAAGCCAAAAACGTACAAATGCTTGTAAATTCGCGTTTTTAAGCAGAAATTGACGATTTCTTGCTTTTTCGCTTCGCTGGTTTAATGAGAAATCGGATTTTTTGAAAAAGTTCAATATCTCCAGTAGTTTTTAAGTTGGCGAGCCAAAAACGTATAAATGCTTGTAAATTCGCGTTTTTAAGCAGAAATTGACGATTTCTTGCTTTTTCGCTTCGCTGGTTTAATGAGAAATCGGATTTTTTGAAAAAGTTCAATATCTCCAGTAGTTTTTAAGTTGGCGAGCCAAAAACATATAAATGCTTGTAAATTCGCGTTTTTAAGCAGAAATTGACGATTTCTTGCTTTTTCGCTTCGCTGGTTTAATGAGAAATCGGATTTTTTGAAAAAGTTCAATATCTCCAGTAGTTTTTAAGTTGGCGAGCCAAAAACGTATAAATGCTTGTAAATTCGCGTTTTTAAGCAGAAATTGACGATTTCTTGCTTTTTCGCTTTGCTGGTTTAATGAGAAATCGGATTTTTTGAAAAAGTTCTATATCTCCATTAGTTTTTAAGTTGGCGAGCCAAATACGTACAAATGCTTGTAAATTCGCGTTTTTAAGCAGAAATTGACGATTTCTTGCTTTTTCGCTTCGCTGGTTTAATGAGAAATCGGATTATTTGAAAAAGTTCAATATCTCCAGTAGTTTTTAAGTTGGCGAGCCAAAAACGTACAAATGCTTGTAAATTCGCGTTTTTAAGCAGAAATTGACGATTTCTTGCTTTTTCGCTTCGCTGGTTTAATGAGAAATCGGATTTTTGAAAAAGTTCAATATCTCCAGTAGTTTTTAAGTTGGCGAGCCAAAAACGTATAAATGCTTGTAAATTTGCGTTTTTAAGCAGAAATTGACGATTTCTTGTTTTTTCGCTTCGCTGGTTTAATGAGAAATCGGATTTTTTGAAAAAGTTCAATATCTCCAGTAGTTTTTAAGTTGGCGAGCCAAAAACGTACAAATGCTTGTAAATTCGCGTTTTTAAGCAGAAATTGACGATTTCTTGCTTTTTCGCTTCGCTGGTTTAATGAGAAATCGGATTTTTTGAAAAAGTTCAATATCTCTAGTAGTTTTTAAGTTGGCGAGCCAAAAACGTATAAATGCTTGTAAATTCGCGTTTTTAAGCAGAAATTGACGATTTCTTGCTTTTTCGCTTCGCTGGTTTAATGAGAAATCGGATTTTTTGAAAAAGTTCAATATCTCCAGTAGTTTTTAAGTTGGCGAGCCAAAAACGTACAAATGCTTGTAAATTTGCGTTTTTAAGCAGAAATTGACAATTTCTTGCTTTTTCGCTTCGCTGGTTTAATGAGAAATCGGATTTTTTGAAAAAGTTCAATATCTCCAGTAGTTTTTAAGTTGGCGAGCCAAAAACGTACAAATGCTTGTAAATTCGCGTTTTTAAGCAGAAATTGACGATTTCTTGCTTTTTCGCTTCGCTGGTTTAATGAGAAATCGGATTTTTGACAAAAGTTCAATATCTCCAGTAGTTTTTAAGTTGGCGAGCCAAAAACGTACAAATGCTTGTAAATTCGCGTTTTTAAGCAGAAATTGACGATTTCTTGCTTTTTCGCTTCGCTGGTTTAATGAGAAATCGGATTTTTTGAAAAAGTTCAATATCTCAAGTAGTTTTTAAGTTGGCGAGCCAAAAACGTATAAATGCTTGTAAATTCGCGTTTTTAAGCAGAAATTGACGATTTCTTGCTTTTTCGCTTCGCTGGTTTAATGAGAAATCGGATTTTTTGAAAAAGTTCAATATCTCCAGTAGTTTTTAAGTTGGCGAGCCAAAAACGTACAAATGCTTGTAAATTTGCGTTTTTAAGCAGAAATTGACGATTTCTTGCTTTTTCGCTTCGCTGGTTTAATGAGAAATCGGAATTTTTGAAAAAGTTCAATATCTCCAGTAGTTTTTAAGTTGGCGAGCCTAAAACGTACAAATGCTTGTAAATTCGCGTTTTTAAGCAGAAATTTACGAATTCTTGCTTTTTCGCTTCGCTGGTTTAATGAGAAATCGGATTTTTTGAAAAAGTTCAATATCTCCAGTAGTTTTTAAGTTGGCGGCCAAAAACGTACAAATGCTTGTAAATTCGCGTTTCCAAGCAGAAATTGACGATTTTTTGCTTTTTCGCTTCGCTGGTTTAATGAGAAATCGGATTTTTTGAAAAAGTTCAATATCTCCAGTAGTTTTTAAGTTGGCGAGCCAAAAACGTACAAATGCTTGTAAATTCGCGTTTTTAAGCAGAAATTGACGATTTCTTGCTTTTTCGCTTCGCTGGTTTAATGAGAAATCGGATATTTTGAAAAAGTTCAATATCTCCAGTAGTTTTTAAGTTGGCGAGCCAAAAACGTATAAATGCTTGTAAATTCGCGTTTTTAAGCAGAAATTGACGATTTCTTGCTTTTTCGCTTCGCTGGTTTAATGAGAAATTGGATTTTTTGAAAAAGTTCAATATCTCCAGTAGTTTTTAAGTTGGCGAGCCAAAAACGTACAAATGCTTGTAAATTCGCGTTTTTAAGCAGAAATTGACGATTTCTTGCTTTTTCGCTTCGCTGGTTTAATGAGAAATCGGATTTTTTGAAAAAGTTCAATATCTCCAGTAGTTTTTAAGTTGGCGAGCCAAAAACGTACAAATGCTTGTAAATTCGCGTTTTTAAGCAGAAATTGACGATTTCTTGCTTTTTCGCTTCGCTGGTTTAATGAGAAATCGGATTTTTTGAAAAAGTTCAATATCTCCAGTAGTTTTTAAGTTGGCGAGCCACAAACATATAAATGCTTGTAAATTCGCGTTTTTAAGCAGAAATTGACGATTTCATGCTTTTTCGCTTCGCTGGTTTAATGAGAAATCGGATTTTTTGAAAAAGTTCAATATCTCCAGTAGTTTTTAAGTTGGCGAGCCAAAAACGTACAAATGCTTGTAAATTCGCGTTTTTAAGCAGAAATTGACGATTTCTTGCTTTTTCGCTTCGCTGGTTTAATGAGAAATCGGATTTTTTGAAAAAGTTCAATATCTCCAGTAGTTTTTAAGTTGGCGAGCCAAAAACGTACAAATGCTTGTAAATTCGCGTTTTTAAGCAGAAATTGACGATTTCTTGCTTTTTCGCTTCGCTGGTTTAATGAGAAATCGGATTTTTTGAAAAAGTTCAATATCTCCAGTAGTTTTTAAGTTGGCGAGCCAAAAACGTATAAATGCTTGTAAATTCGCGTTTTTAAGCAGAAATTGACGATTTCTTGCTTTTTCGCTTCGCTGGTTTAATGAGAAATCGGATTTTTTGAAAAAGTTCAATATCTCCAGTAGTTTTTAAGTTGGCGAGCCAAAAACGTACAAATGCTTGTAAATTCGCGTTTTTAAGCAGAAATTGACGATTTCTTGCTTTTTCGCTTCGCTGGTTTAATGAGAAATCGGATTTTTTGAAAAAGTTCAATATCTCCAGTAGTTTTTAAGTTGGCGAGCCAAAAACGTACAAATGCTTGTAAATTCGCGTTTTTAAGCAGAAATTGACGATTTCTTGCTTTTTCGCTTCGCTGGTTTAATGAGAAATCGGATTTTTTGAAAAAGTTCAATATCTCCAGTAGTTTTTAAGTTGGCGAGCCAAAAACGTACAAATGCTTGTAAATTCGCGTTTTTAAGCAGAAATTGACGATTTTTTGCTTTTTCGCTTCGCTGGTTTAATGAGAAATCGGATTTTTTGAAAAAGTTCAATATCTCCAATAGTTTTTAAGTTGGCGAGCCAAAAACGTACAAATGCTTGTAAATTCGCGTTTTTAAGCAGAAATTGACGATTTCTTGCTTTTTCGCTTCGCTGGTTTAATGAGAAATCGGATTTTTTGAAAAAGTTCAATATCTCCAGTAGTTTTTAAGTTGGCGAGCCAAAAACGTACAAATGCTTGTAAATTCGCGTTTTTAAGCAGAAATTGACGATTTCTTGCTTTTTCGCTTCGCTGGTTTAATGAGAAATCGGATTTTTTGAAAAAGTTCAATATCTCCAGTAGTTTTTAAGTTGGCGAGCCAAAAACGTACAAATGCTTGTAAATTCGCGTTTTTAAGCAGAAATTGACGATTTCTTGCTTTTTCGCTTCGCTGGTTTAATGAGAATTCGGATTTTTTGAAAAAGTTCAATATCTCCAGTAGTTTTTAAGTTGGCAAGCCAAAAACGTAGAAATGCTTGTAAATTCGCGTTTTTAAGCAGAAATTGACGATTTCTTGCTTTTTCGCTTCGCTGGTTTAATGAGAAATCGGATTTTTTGAAAAAGTTCAATATCTCCAGTAGTTTTTAAGTTGGCGAGTCAAAAACGTATAAATGCTTGTAAATTCGCGTTTTTAAGCAGAAATTGACGATTTCTTGCTTTTTCGCTTCGCTGGTTTAATGAGAAATCGGATTTTTTGAAAAAGTTCAATATCTCTAGTAGTTTTTAAGTTGGCGAGCCAAAAACGTATAAATGCTTGTAAATTCGCGTTTTTAAGCAGAAATTGACGATTTCTTGCTTTTTCGCTTTGCTGGTTTAATGAGAAATCGGATTTTTTGAAAAAGTTCAATATCTCCAGTAGTTTTTAAGTTGGCGAGCCAAAAACGTATAAATGCTTGTAAATTCGCGTTTTTAAGCAGAAATTGACGATTTCTTGCTTTTTCGCTTTGCTGGTTTAATGAGAAATCGGATTTTTTGAAAAAGTTCTATATCTCCATTAGTTTTTAAGTTGGCGAGCCAAAAACGTACAAATGCTTGTAAATTCGCGTTTTTAAGCAGAAATTGACGATTTCTTGCTTTTTCGCTTCGCTGGTTTAATGAGAAATCGGATTTTTTGAAAAAGTTCAATATCTCCAGTAGTTTTTAAGTTGGCGAGCCAAAAACGTACAAATGCTTGTAAATTCGCGTTTTTAAGCAGAAATTGACGATTTCTTGCTTTTTCGCTTCGCTGGTTTAATGAGAAATCGGATTTTTTGAAAAAGTTCAATATCTCCAGTAGTTTTTAAGTTGGCGAGCCAAAAACGTATAAATGCTTGTAAATTTGCGTTTTTAAGCAGAAATTGACGATTTCTTGTTTTTTCGCTTCGCTGGTTTAATGAGAAATCGGATTTTTTGAAAAAGTTCAATATCTCCAGTAGTTTTTAAGTTGGCGAGCCAAAAACGTACAAATGCTTGTAAATTCGCGTTTTTAAGCAGAAATTGACGATTTCTTGCTTTTTCGCTTCGCTGGTTTAATGAGAAATCGGATTTTTTGAAAAAGTTCAATATCTCTAGTAGTTTTTAAGTTGGCGAGCCAAAAACGTATAAATGCTTGTAAATTCGCGTTTTTAAGCAGAAATTGACGATTTCTTGCTTTTTCGCTTCGCTGGTTTAATGAGAAATCGGATTTTTTGAAAAAGTTCAATATCTCCAGTAGCTTTTAAGTTGGCGAGCCAAAAACGTACAAATGCTTGTAAATTTGCGTTTTTAAGCAGAAATTGACGATTTCTTGCTTTTTCGCTTCGCTGGTTTAATGAGAAATCGGATTTTTTGAAAAAGTTCAATATCTCCAGTAGTTTTTAAGTTGGCGAGCCAAAAACGTACAAATGCTTGTAAATTCGCGTTTTTAAGCAGAAATTGACGATTTCTTGCTTTTTCGCTTCGCTGGTTTAATGAGAAATCGGATTTTTTGAAAAAGTTCAATATCTTCAGTAGTTTTTAAGTTGGCGAGCCAAAAACGTACAAATGCTTGTAAATTCGCGTTTTTAAGCAGAAATTGACGATTTCTTGCTTTTTCGCTTCGCTGGTTTAATGAGAAATCGGATTTTTTGAAAAAGTTCAATATCTCCAGTAGTTTTTAAGTTGGCGAGCCAAAAACGTATAAATGCTTGTAAATTCGCGTTTTTAAGCAGAAATTGACGATTTCTTGCTTTTTCGCTTCGCTGGTTTAATGAGAAATCGGATTTTTTGAAAAAGTTCAATATCTCCAGTAGTTTTTAAGTTGGCGAGCCAAAAACGTACAAATGCTTGTAAATTTGCGTTTTTAAGCAGAAATTGACGATTTCTTGCTTTTTCGCTTCGCTGGTTTAATGAGAAATCGGAATTTTTGAAAAAGTTCAATATCTCCAGTAGTTTTTAAGTTGGCGAGCCTAAAACGTACAAATGCTTGTAAATTCGCGTTTTTAAGCAGAAATTGACGACTTCTTGCTTTTTCGCTTCGCTGGTTTAATGAGAAATCGGATTTTTTGAAAAAGTTCAATATCTCCAGTAGTTTTTAAGTTGGCGAGCCAAAAACGTACAAATGCTTGTAAATTCGCGTTTTTAAGCAGAAATTGACGATTTCTTGCTTTTTCGCTTCGCTGGTTTAATGAGAAATCGGATTTTTTGAAAAAGTTCAATATCTCTAGTAGTTTTTAAGTTGGCGAGCCAAAAACGTATAAATGCTTGTAAATTCGCGTTTTTAAGCAGAAATTGACGATTTCTTGCTTTTTCGCTTCGCTGGTTTAATGAGAAATCGGATTTTTTGAAAAAGTTCAATATCTCCAGTAGCTTTTAAGTTGGCGAGCCAAAAACGTACAAATGCTTGTAAATTTGCGTTTTTAAGCAGAAATTGACGATTTCTTGCTTTTTCGCTTCGCTGGTTTAATGAGAAATCGGATTTTTTGAAAAAGTTCAATATCTCCAGTAGTTTTTAAGTTGGCGAGCCAAAAACGTACAAATGCTTGTAAATTCGCGTTTTTAAGCAGAAATTGACGATTTCTTGCTTTTTCGCTTCGCTGGTTTAATGAGAAATCGGATTTTTTGAAAAAGTTCAATATCTTCAGTAGTTTTTAAGTTGGCGAGCCAAAAACGTACAAATGCTTGTAAATTCGCGTTTTTAAGCAGAAATTGACGATTTCTTGCTTTTTCGCTTCGCTGGTTTAATGAGAAATCGGATTTTTTGAAAAAGTTCAATATCTCCAGTAGTTTTTAAGTTGGCGAGCCAAAAACGTATAAATGCTTGTAAATTCGCGTTTTTAAGCAGAAATTGACGATTTCTTGCTTTTTCGCTTCGCTGGTTTAATGAGAAATCGGATTTTTTGAAAAAGTTCAATATCTCCAGTAGTTTTTAAGTTGGCGAGCCAAAAACGTACAAATGCTTGTAAATTTGCGTTTTTAAGCAGAAATTGACGATTTCTTGCTTTTTCGCTTCGCTGGTTTAATGAGAAATCGGAATTTTTGAAAAAGTTCAATATCTCCAGTAGTTTTTAAGTTGGCGAGCCTAAAACGTACAAATGCTTGTAAATTCGCGTTTTTAAGCAGAAATTGACGACTTCTTGCTTTTTCGCTTCGCTGGTTTAATGAGAAATCGGATTTTTTGAAAAAGTTCAATATCTCCAGTAGTTTTTAAGTTGGCGAGCCAAAAACGTACAAATGCTTGTAAATTCGCGTTTTTAAGCAGAAATTGACGATTTCTTGCTTTTTCGCTTCGCTGGTTTAATGAGAAATCGGATTTTTTGAAAAAGTTCAATATCTCCAGTAGTTTTTAAGTTGGCGAGCCAAAAACGTATAAATGCTTGTAAATTCGCGTTTTTAAGCAGAAATTGACGATTTCTTGCTTCTTCGCTTCGCTGGTTTAATGAGAAATCGGATTTTTTGAAAAAGTTCAATATCTCCAGTAGTTTTTAAGTTGGCGAGCCAAAAACGTATAAATGCTTGTAAATTCGCGTTTTTAAGCAGAAATTGACGATTTCTTGCTTTTTCGCTTCGCTGGTTTAATGAGAAATCGGATTTTTTGAAAAAGTTCAATATCTCCAGTAGTTTTTAAGTTGGCGAGCCAAAAACGTATAAATGCTTGTAAATTCGCGTTTTTAAGCAGAAATTGACGATTTCTTGCTTTTTCGCTTTGCTGGTTTAATGAGAAATCGGATTTTTTGAAAAAGTTCTATATCTCCATTAGTTTTTAAGTTGGCGAGCCAAAAACGTACAAATGCTTGTAAATTCGCGTTTTTAAGCAGAAATTGACGATTTCTTGCTTTTTCGCTTCGCTGGTTTAATGAGAAATCGGATTTTTTGAAAAAGTTCAATATCTCCAGTAGTTTTTAAGTTGGCGAGCCAAAAACGTACAAATGCTTGTAAATTCGCGTTTTTAAGCAGAAATTGACGATTTCTTGCTTTTTCGCTTCGCTGGTTTAATGAGAAATCGGATTTTTTGAAAAAGTTCAATATCTCCAGTAGTTTTCAAGTTGGCGAGCCAAAAACGTATAAATGCTTGTAAATTTGCGTTTTTAAGCAGAAATTGACGATTTCTTGTTTTTTCGCTTCGCTGGTTTAATGAGAAATCGGATTTTTTGAAAAAGTTCAATATCTCCAGTAGTTTTTAAGTTGGCGAGCCAAAAACGTACAAATGCTTGTAAATTCGCGTTTTTAAGCAGAAATTGACGATTTCTTGCTTTTTCGCTTCGCTGGTTTAATGAGAAATCGGATTTTTTGAAAAAGTTCAATATCTCCAGTAGTTTTTAAGTTGGCGAGCCAAAAACGTATAAATGCTTGTAAATTCGCGTTTTTAAGCAGAAATTGACGATTTCTTGCTTTTTCGCTTCGCTGGTTTAATGAGAAATCGGATTTTTTGAAAAAGTTCAATATCTCCAGTAGTTTTTAAGTTGGCGAGCCAAAAACGTACAAATGCTTGTAAATTTGCGTTTTTAAGCAGAAATTGACGATTTCTTGCTTTTTCGCTTCGCTGGTTTAATGAGAAATCGGATTTTTTGAAAAAGTTCAATATCTCCAGTAGTTTTTAAGTTTGCGAGCCAAAAACGTACAAATGCTTGTAAATTCGCGTTTTTAAGCAGAAATTGACGATTTCTTGCTTTTTCGCTTCGCTGGTTTAATGAGAAATCGGATTTTTTGAAAAAGTTCAATATCTCCAGTAGTTTTTAAGTTGGCGAGCCAAAAACGTATAAATGCTTGTAAATTCGCGTTTTTAAGCAGAAATTGACGATTTCTTGCTTTTTCGCTTCGCTGGTTTAATGAGAAATCGGATTTTTTGAAAAAGTTCAATATCTCCAGTAGTTGTTAAGTTGGCGAGCCAAAAACGTACAAATGCTTGTAAATTCGCGTTTTTAAGCAGAAATTGACGATTTTTTGCTTTTTCGCTTCGCTGGTTTAATGAGAAATCGGATTTTTTGAAAAAGTTCAATATCTCCAGTAGTTTTTAAGTTGGCGAGCCAAAAACGTACAAATGCTTGTAAATTCGCGTTTTTAAGCAGAAATTGACGATTTTTTGCTTTTTCGCTTCGCTGGTTTAATGAGAAATCGGATTTTTTGAAAAAGTTCAATATCTCCAGTAGTTTTTAAGTTGGCGAGCCAAAAACGTACAAATGCTTGTAAATTCGCGTTTTTAAGCAGAAATTGTCGATTTTTTGCTTTTTCGCTTCGCTGGTTTAATGAGAATTCGGATTTTTTGAAAAAGTTCAATATCTCCAGTAGTTTTTAAGTTGGCGAGCCAAAAACGTACAAATGCTTGTAAATTCGCGTTTTTAAGCAGAATTTGACGATTTTTTGCTTTTTCGCTTCGCTGGTTTAATGAGAAATCGGATTTTTTGAAAAAGTTCAATATCTCCAGTAGTTTTTAAGTTGGCGAACCAAAAACGTACAAATGCTTGTAAATTCGCGTTTTTAAGCAGAAATTGACGATTTTTTGCTTTTTCGCTTCGCTGGTTTAATGAGAAATCGGAATTTTTGAAAAAGTTTAATATCTCCAGTAGTTTTTAAGTTGGCGAGCCAAAAACGTACAAATGCTTGTAAATTCGCGTTTTTAAGCAGAAATTGACGATTTTTTGCTTTTTCGCTTCGCTGGTTTAATGAGAAATCGGATTTTTTGAAAAAGTTCAATATCTCCAGTAGTTTTTAAGTTGGCGAGCCAAAAACGTACAAATGCTTGTAAATTCGCGTTTTTAAGCAGAAATTGACGATTTTTTGCTTTTTCGCTTCGCTGGTTTAATGAGAAATCGGATTTTTTGAAAAAGTTCAATATCTCCAGTAGTTTTTAAGTTGGCGAGCCAAAAACGTACAAATGCTTGTAAATTCGCGTTTTTAAGCAGAAATTGACAATTTTTTGCTTTTTCGCTTCGCTGGTTTAATGAGAAATCGGATTTTTTGAAAAAGTTCAATATCTCCAGTAGTTTTTAAGTTGGCGAGCCAAAAACGTACAAATGCTTGTAAATTCGCGTTTTTAAGCAGAAATTGACGATTTTTTGCTTTTTCGCTTCGCTGGTTTAATGAGAAATCGGATTTTTTGAAAAAGTTCAATATCTCCAGAAGTTTTTAAGTTGGCGAGCCAAAAACGTACAAATGCTTGTAAATTCGCGTTTTTAAGCAGAAATTGACGATTTTTTGCTTTTTCGCTTCGCTGGTTTAATGAGAAATCGGATTTTTTGAAAAAGTTCAATATCTCCAGTAGTTTTTAAGTTGGCGAGCCAAAAATGTACAAATGCTTGTAAATTCGCGTTTTTAAGAAGAAATTGACGATTTTTTGCTTTTTCGCTTCGCTGGTTTAATGAGAAATCGGATTTTTTGAAAAAGTTCAATATCTCCAGTAGTTTTTAAGTTGGCGAGCCAAAAACGTACAAATGCTTGTAAATTCGCGTTTTTAAGCAGAAATTGACGATTTTTTGCTTTTTCGCTTCGCTGGTTTAATGAGAAATCGGATTTTTTGAAAAAGTTCAATATCTCCAGTAGTTTTTAAGTTGGCGAGCCAAAAACGTACAAATGCTTGTAAATTCGCGTTTTTAAGCAGAAATTGACGATTTTTTGCTTTTTCGCTTCGCTGGTTTAATGAGAAATCGGATTTTTTGAAAAAGTTCAATATCTCCAGTAGTTTTTAAGTTGGCGAGCCAAAAACGTACAAATGCTTGTAAATTCGCGTTTTTAAGCAGAAATTGTCGATTTTTTGCTTTTTCGCTTCGCTGGTTTAATGAGAAATCGGATTTTTTGAAAAAGTTCAATATCTCCAGTAGTTTTTAAGTTGGCGAGCCAAAAACGTACAAATGCTTGTAAATTCGCGTTTTTAAGCAGAAATTGACGATTTTTTGCTTTTTCGCTTCGCTGGTTTAATGAGAAATCGGATTTTTTGAAAAAGTTCAATATCTCCAGTAGTTTTTAAGTTGGCGAGCCAAAAACGTACAAATGCTTGTAAATTCGCGTTTTTAAGCAGAAATTGACGATTTTTTGCTTTTTCGCTTCGCTGGTTTAATGAGAAATCGGATTTTTTGAAAAAGTTCAATATCTCCAGTAGTTTTTAAGTTGGCGAGCCAAAAACGTACAAATGCTTGTAAATTCGCGTTTTTAAGCAGAAATTGACGATTTTTTGCTTTTTCGCTTCGCTGGTTTAATGAGAAATCGGATTTTTTGAAAAAGTTCAATATATCCAGTAGTTTTTAAGTTGGCGAGCCAAAAACGTACAAATGCTTGTAAATTCGCGTTTTTAAGCAGAAATTGACGATTTTTTGCTTTTTCGCTTCGCTGGTTTAATGAGAAATCGGATTTTTTGAAAAAGTTCAATATCTCCAGTAGTTTTTAAGTTGGCGAGCCAAAAACGTACAAATGCTTGTAAATTCGCGTTTTTAAGCAGAAATTGACGATTTTTTGCTTTTTCGCTTCGCTGGTTTAATGAGAAATTGGATTTTTTGAAAAAGTTCAATATCTCCAGTAGTTTTTAAGTTGGCGAGCCAAAAACGTACAAATGCTTGTAAATTCGCGTTTTTAAGCAGAAATTGACGATTTCTTGCTTTTTCGCTTCGCTGGTTTAATGAGAAATTGGATTTTTTGAAAAAGTTCAATATCGCCAGTAGTTTTTAAGTTGGCGAGCCAAAAACGTACAAATGCTTGTAAATTCGCGTTTTTAAGCAGAAATTGACGATTTTTTGCTTTTTCGCTTCGCTGGTTTAATGAGAAATCGGATTTTTTGAAAAAGTTCAATATCTCCAGTAGTTTTTAAGTTGGCGAGCCAAAAACGTACAAATGCTTGTAAATTCGCGTTTTTAAGCAGAAATTGACGATTTTTTGCTTTTTCGCTTCGCTGGTTTAATGAGAAATCGGATTTTTTGAAAAAGTTCAATATATCCAGTAGTTTTTAAGTTGGCGAGCCAAAAACGTACAAATGCTTGTAAATTCGCGTTTTTAAGCAGAAATTGACGATTTTTTGCTTTTTCGCTTCGCTGGTTTAATGAGAAATCGGATTTTTTGAAAAAGTTCAATATCTCCAGTAGTTTTTAAGTTGGCGAGCCAAAAACGTACAAATGCTTCTAAATTCGCGTTTTTAAGCAGAAATTGACGATTTTTTGTTTTTTCGCTTCGCTGGTTTAATGAGAAATCGGATTTTTTGAAAAAGTTCAATATCTCCAGTAGTTTTTAAGTTGGCGAGCCAAAAACGTACAAATGCTTGTAAATTCGCGTTTTTAAGCAGAAATTGACGATTTTTTGCTTTTTCGCTTCGCTGGTTTAATGAGAAATCGGATTTTTTGAAAAAGTTCAATATCTACAGTAGTTTTTAAGTTGGCGAGCCAAAAACGTACAAATGCTTGTAAATTCGCGTTTTTAAGCAGAAATTGACGATTTTTTGCTTTTTCGCTTCGCTGGTTTAATGAGAAATCGGATTTTTTGAAAAAGTTCAATATCTCCAGTAGTTTTTAAGTTGGCGAGCCAAAAACGTACAAATGCTTGTAAATTCGCGTTTTTAAGCAGAAATTGACGATTTTTTGCTTTTTCGCTTCGCTGGTTTAATGAGAAATCGGATTTTTTGAAAAAGTTCAATATCTCCAGTAGTTTTTAAGTTGGCGAGCCAAAAACGTACAAATGCTTGTAAATTCGCGTTTTTAAGCAGAAATTGACGATTTTTTGCTTTTTCGCTTCGCTGGTTTAATGAGAAATCGGATTTTTCGAAAAAGTTCAATATCTCCAGTAGTTTTTAAGTTGGCGAGCCAAAAACGTACAAATGCTTGTAAATTCGCGTTTTTAAGCAGAAATTGACGATTTCTTGCTTTTTCGCTTCGCTGGTTTAATGAGAAATCGAATTTTTTGAAAAAGTTCAATATCTCCAGTAGTTTTTAAGTTGGCGAGCCAAAAACGTACAAATGCTTGTAAATTCGCGTTTTTAAGCAGAAATTGACGATTTTTTGCTTTTTCGCTTCGCTGGTTTAATGAGAAATCGGATTTTTTGAAAAAGTTCAATATCTCCAGTAGTTTTTAAGTTAGCGAGCCAAAAACGTACAAATGCTTGTAAATTCGCGTTTTTAAGCAGAAATTAACGATTTCTTGCTTTTTCGCTTCGCTGGTTTAATGAGAAATCGGATTTATTGAAAAAGTTCAATATCTCCAGTAGTTTTTAAGTTGGCGAGCCAAAAACGTACAAATGCTGGTAAATTCGCGTTTTTAAGCAGAAATTGACGATTTTTTGCTTTTTCGCTTCGCTGGTTTAATGAGAAATCGGATTTTTTGAAAAAGTTCAATATCTCCAGTAGTTTTTAAGTTGGCGAGCCAAAAACGTACAAATGCTTGTAAATTCGCGTTTTTAAGCAGAAATTGACGATTTTTTGCTTTTTCGCTTCGCTGGTTTAATGAGAAATCGGATTTTTTGAAAAAGTTCAATATCTCCAGTAGTTTTTAAGTTGGCGAGCCAAAAACGTACAAATGCTTGTAAATTCGCGTTTTTAAGCAGAAATTGACGATTTCTTGCTTTTTCGTTTCGCTGGTTTAATGAGAAATCGGATTTTTTGAAAAAGTTCAATATCTCCAGTAGTTTTTAAGTTGGCGAGCCAAAAACGTACAAATGCTTGTAAATTCGCGTTTTTAAGCAGAAATTGACGATTTCTTGCTTTTTCGCTTCGCTGGTTTAATGAGAAATCGGATTTTTTGAAAAAGTTCAATATCTCCAGTAGTTTTTAAGTTGGCGAGCCAAAAACGTATAAATGCTTGTAAATTCGCGTTTTTAAGCAGAAATTGACGATTTTTTGCTTTTTCGCTTCGCTGGTTTAATGAGAAATCGGATTTTTTGAAAAAGTTCAATATCTCCATTAGTTTTTAAGTTGGCGAGCCAAAAACGTACAAATGCTTGTAAATTCGCGTTTTTAAGCAGAAATTGACGATTTTTTGCTTTTTCGCTTCGCTGGTTTAACGAGAAATCGGAATGTTTGAAAAATTTCAATATCTCCAGTAGTTTTTAAGTTGGCGAGCCAAAAACGTACAAATGCTTGTAAATTCGCGTTTTTAAGCAGAAATTGACGATTTTTTGCTTTTTCGCTTCGCTGGTTTAATGAGAAATCGGATTTTTTGAAAAAGTTCAATATCTCCAGTAGTTTTTAAGTTGGCGAGCCAAAAACGTACAAATGCTTGTAAATTCGCGTTTTTAAGCAGAAATTGACGATTTTTTGCTTTTTCGCTTCGCTGGTTTAATGAAAAATCGGATTTTTTGAAAAAGTTCAATATCTCCAGTAGTTTTTAAGTTGGCGAGCCAAAAACGTACAAATGCTTGTAAATTCGCGTTTTTAAGCAGAAATTGACGATTTTTTGCTTTTTCGCTTCGCTGGTTTAATGAGAAATCGGATTTTTTGAAAAAGTTTAATATCTCCAGTAGTTTTTAAGTTGGCGAGCCAAAAACGTACAAATGCTTGTAAATTCGCGTTTTTAAGCAGAAATTGACGATTTTTTGCTTTTTCGCTTCGCTGGTTTAATGAGAAATCGGATTTTTTGAAAAAGTTCAATATCTCCAGTAGTTTTTAAGTTGGCGAGCCAAAAACGTACAAATGCTTGTAAATTCGCGTTTTTAAGCAGAAATTGACGATTTTTTGCTTTTTCGCTTCGCTGGTTTAATGAGAAATCGGATTTTTTGAAAAAGTTCAATATCTCCAGTAGTTTTTAAGTTGGCGAGCCAAAAACGTACAAATGCTTGTAAATTCGCGTTTTTAAGCAGAAATTGACGATTTTTTGCTTTTTCGCTTCGCTGGTTTAAGGAGAAATCGGATTTTTTGAAAAAGTTCAATATCTCCAGTAGTTTTTAAGTTGGCGAGCCAAAAACGTACAAATGCTTGTAAATTCGCGTTTTTAAGCAGAAATTGACGATTTTTTGCTTTTTCGCTTCGCTGGTTTAATGAGAAATCGGATTTTTTGAAAAAGTTCAATATCTCCAGTAGTTTTTAAGTTGGCGAGCCAAAAACGTACAAATGCTTGTAAATTCGCGTTTTTAAGCAGAAATTGACGATTTTTTGCTTTTTCGCTTCGCTGGTTTAATGAGAAATCGGATTTTTTGAAAAAGTTCAATATCTCCAGTAGTTTTTAAGTTGGCGAGCCAAAAACGTACAAATGCTTGTAAATTCGCGTTTTTAAGCAGAAATTGACGATTTCTTGCTTTTTCGCTTCGCTGGTTTAATGAGAAATCGGATTTTTTGAAAAAGTTCAATATCTCCAGTAGTTTTTAAGTTGGCGAGCCAAAAACGTACAAATGCTTGTAAATTCGCGTTTTTAAGCAGAAATTGACGATTTTTTGCTTTTTCGCTTCGCTGGTTTAATGAGAAATTGGATTTTTTGAAAAAGTTCAATATCTCCAGTAGTTTTTAAGTTGGCGAGCCAAAAACGTACAAATGCTTGTAAATTCGCGTTTTTAAGCAGAAATTGACGATATTTTGCTTTTTCGCTTCGCTGGTTTAATGAGAAATCGGATTTTTTGAAAAAGTTCAATATCTCCAGTAGTTTTTAAGTTGGCGAGCTAAAAACGTACAAATGCTTGTAAATTCGCGTTTTTAAGCAGAAATTGACGATTTTTTGCTTTTTCGCTTCGCTGGTTTAATGAGAAATCGGATTTTTTGAAAAAGTTCAATATCTCCAGTAGTTTTTAAGTTGGCGAGCCAAAAACGTACAAATGCTTGTAAATTCGCGTTTTTAAGCTGAAATTGACAATTTCTTGCTTTTTCGCTTCGCTGGTTTAATGAGAAATCGGATTTTTTGAAAAAGTTCAATATCTCCAGTAGTTTTTAAGTTGGCGAGTCAAAAACGTACAAATGCTTGTAAATTCGCGTTTTTAAGCAGAAATTGACGATTTTTGCTTTTTCGCTTCGCTGGTTTAATGAGAAATCGGATTTTTTGAAAAAGTTCAATATCTCCAGTAGTTTTTAAGTTGGCGAGCCAAAAACGTACAAATGCTTGTAAATTCGCGTTTTTAAGCAGAAATTGACGATTTTTTTGCTTTTTCGCTTCGCTGGTTTAATGAGAAATCGGATTTTTTGAAAAAGTTCAATATCTCCAGTAGTTTTTAAGTTGGCGAGCCAAAAACGTACAAATGTTTGTAAATTCGCGTTTTTAAGCAGAAATTGACGATTTCTTGCTTTTTCGCTTCGCTGGTTTAATGAGAAATCGGATTTTTTGAAAAAGTTCAATATCTCCAGTAGTTTTTAAGTTGGCGAGCCAAAAACGTACAAATGCTTGTAAATTCGCGTTTTTAAGCAGAAATTGACGATTTTTTGCTTTTTCGCTTTGCTGGTTTAATGAGAAATCGGATTTTTTGAAAAAGTTCAATATCTCCAGTAGTTTTTAAGTTGGCGAGCCAAAAACGTACAAATGCTTGTAAATTCGCGTTTTTAAGCAGAAATTGACGAGTTTTTGCTTTTTCGCTTCGCTGGTTTAATGAGAAATCGGATTTTTTGAAAAAGTTCAATATCTCCAGTAGTTTTTAAGTTGGCGAGCCAAAAACGTACAAATGCTTGTAAATTCGCGTTTTTAAGCAGAAATTGACGATTTTTTGCTTTTTCGCTTCGCTGGTTTAATGAGAAATCGGATTTTTTGAAAAAGTTCAATATCTCCAGTAGTTTTTAAGTTGGCGAGCCAAAAACGTACAAATGCTTGTAAATTCGCGTTTTTAAGCAGAAATTGACGATTTTTTGCTTTTTCGCTTCGCTGGTTTAATGAGAAATCGGATTTTTTGAAAAAGTTCAATATCTCCAGTAGTTTTTAAGTTGGCGAGCCAAAAACGTACAAATGCTTGTAAATTCGCGTTTTTAAGCAGAAATTGACGATTTCTTGCTTTTTCGCTTCGCTGGTTTAATGAGAAATCGGATTTTTTGAAAAAGTTCAATATCTCCAGTAGTTTTTAAGTTGGCGAGCCAAAAACGTACAAATGCTTGTAAATTCGCGTTTTTAAGCAGAAATTGACGATTTTTTGCTTTTTCGCTTCGCTGGTTTAATGAGAAATCGGATTTTTTGAAAAAGTTCAATATCTCCAGTAGTTTTTAAGTTGGCGAGCCAAAAACGTACAAATGCTTGTAAATTCGCGTTTTTAAGCAGAAATTGACGATTTTTTGCTTTTTCGCTTCGCTGGTTTAATGAAAAATCGGATTTTTTGAAAAAGTTCAATATCTCCAGTAGTTTTTAAGTTGGCGAGCCAAAAACGTACAAATGCTTGTAAATTCGCGTTTTTAAGCAGAAATTGACGATTTTTTGCTTTTTCGCTTCGCTGGTTTAATGAGAAATCGGATTTTTTGAAAAAGTTCAATATCTCCAGTAGTTTTTAAGTTGGCGAGCCAAAAACGTACAAATGCTTGTAAATTCGCGTTTTTAAGCAGAAATTGACGATTTTTTGCTTTTTCGCTTCGCTGGTTTAATGAGAAATCGGATTTTTTGAAAAAGTTCAATATCTCCAGTAGTTTTTAAGTTGGCGAGCCAAAAACGCACAAATGCTTGTAAATTCGCGTTTTTAAGCAGAAATTGACGATTTCTTGATTTTTCGCTTCGCTGGTTTAATGAAAAATAGGATTTTTTGAAAAAGTTCAATATCTCCAGTAGTTTTTAAGTTGGCGAGCCAAAAACGTACAAATGCTTGTAAATTCGCGTTTTTAAGCAGAAATTGACGATTTTTTGCTTTTTCGCTTCGCTGGTTTAATGAGAAATCGGATTTTTTGAAAAAGTTCAATATCTCCAGTAGTTTTTAAGTTGGCGAGCCAAAAACGTACAAATGCTTGTAAATTCGCGTTTTTAAGCAGAAATTGACGATTTTTTGCTTTTTCGCTTCGCTGGTTTAATGAGAAATCGGATTTTTTGAAAAAGTTCAATATCTCCAGTAGTTTTTAAGTTGGCGAGCCAAAAACGTACAAATGCTTGTAAATTCGCGTTTTTAAGCAGAAATTGACGATTTTTTGCTTTTTCGCTTCGCTGGTTTAATGAGAAATCGGATTTTTTGAAAAAGTTTAATATCTCCAGTAGTTTTTAAGTTGGCGAGCCAAAAACGTACAAATGCTTGTAAATTCGCGTTTTTAAGCAGAAATTGACGATTTTTTGCTTTTTCGCTTCGCTGGTTTAATGAGAAATCGGATTTTTTGAAAAAGTTCAATATCTCCAGTAGTTTTTAAGTTGGCGAGCCAAAAACGTACAAATGCTTGTAAATTCGCGTTTTTAAGCAGAAATTGACGATTTCTTGCTTTTTCGCTTCGCTGGTTTAATGAGAAATCGGATTTTTGAAAAAGTTCAATATCTCCAGTAGTTTTTAAGTTGGCGAGCCAAAAACGTACAAATGCTTGTAAATTCGCGTTTTTAAGCAGAAATTGACGATTTTTTGCTTTTTCGCTTCGCTGATTTAATGAGAAATCGGATTTTTTGAAAAAGTTCAATATCTCCAGTAGTTTTTAAGTTGGCGAGCCAAAAACGTACAAATGCTTGTAAATTCGCGTTTTTAAGCAGAAATTGACGATTTTTTGCTTTTTCGCTTCGCTGGTTTAATGAGAAATCGGATTTTTTGAAAAAGTTCAATATCTCCAGTAGTTTTTAAGTTGGCGAGCCAAAAACGTACAAATGCTTGTAAATTCGCGTTTTTAAGCAGAAATTGACGATTTTTTGCTTTTTCGCTTCGCTGGTTTAATGAGAAATCGGATTTTTTGAAAAAGTTCAATATCTCCAGTAGTTTTTATGTTGGCGAGCCAAAAACGTACAAATGCTTGTAAATTCGCGTTTTTAAGCAGAAATTGACGATTTTTTGCTTTTTCGCTTCGCTGGTTTAATGAAAAATCGGATTTTTTGAAAAAGTTCAATATCTCCAGTAGTTTTTAAGTTGGCGAGCCAAAAACGTACAAATGCTTGTAAATTCGCGTTTTTAAGCAGAAATTGACGATTTTTTGCTTTTTCGCTTCGCTGGTTTAATGAGAAATCGGATTTTTTGAAAAAGTTCAATATCTCCAGTAGTTTTTAAGTTGGCGAGCCAAAAACGTACAAATGCTTGTAAATTCGCGTTTTTAAGCAGAAATTGACGATTTTTTGCTTTTTCGCTTCGCTGGTTTAATGAGAAATCGGATTTTTGAAAAAGTTCAATATCTCCAGTAGTTTTTAAGTTGGCGAGCCAAAAACGTACAAATGCTTGTAAATTCGCGTTTTTAAGCAGAAATTGACGATTTTTTGCTTTTTCGCTTCGCTGGTTTAATGAGAAATCGGATTTTTTGAAAAAGTTCAATATCTCCAGTAGTTTTTAAGTTGGCGAGCCAAAAACGTACAAATGCTTGTAAATTCGCGTTTTTAAGCAGAAATTGACGATTTTTTGCTTTTTCGCTTCGCTGGTTTAATGAGAAATCGGATTTTTTGAAAAAGTTCAATATCTCCAGTAGTTTTTAAGTTGGCGAGCCAAAAAACGTACAAATGCTTTTAAATTCGCGTTTTTAAGCAGAAATTGACGATTTTTTGCTTTTTCGCTTCGCTGGTTTAATGAGAAATCGGATATTTTGAAAAAGTTCAATATCTCCAGTAGTTTTTAAGTTGGCGAGCCAAAAACGTACAAATGCTTGTAAATTCGCGTTTTTAAGCAGAAATTGACGATTTTTTGCTTTTTCGCTTCGCTGGTTTAATGAGAAATCGGATTTTTTGAAAAAGTTTAATATCTCCAGTAGTTTTAAGTTGGCGAGCCAAAAACGTACAAATGCTTGTAAATTCGCGTTTTTAAGCAGAAATTGACTATTTTTTGCTTTTTCGCTTCGCTGGTTTAATGAGAAATCGGATTTTTTGAAAAAGTTCAATATCTCCAGTAGTTTTTAAGTTGGCGAGCCAAAAACGTACAAATGCTTGTAAATTCGCGTTTTTAAGCAGAAATTGACAATTTTTTGCTTTTTCGCTTCGCTGGTTTAATGAGAAATCGGATTTTTTGAAAAAGTTCAATATCTCCAGTAGTTTTTAAGTTGGCGAGCCAAAAACGTACAAATGCTTGTAAATTCGCGTTTTTAAGCAGAAATTGACGATTTTTTGCTTTTTCGCTTCGCTGGTTTAATGAGAAATCGGATTTTTTGAAAAAGTTCAATATCTCCAGTAGTTTTTAAGTTGGCGAGCCAAAAACGTACAAATGCTTGTAAATTCGCGTTTTTAAGCAGAAATTGACGATTTTTTGCTTTTTCGCTTCGCTGGTTTAATGAGAAATCGGATTTTTTGAAAAAGTTCAAT